>JAMKQA010031774.1:0-19503 GCA_024699735.1 Posidonia australis
ATAAATAGAAGAGGGGATAAATGATCTCCTTGTCTAAGGCCATTAGAGGCACCAAAATGGCCTTTAAGTGCTCCATTTATCAGAATAGAGAATTTAGCAGTATAGATGCATATTTTGATCCAAGAGACCTATTTATTTTCAAAGCCAAAATTGACTAAAATATTTAGTAGAAAGTCCCAATTAATATTGTAGGCATCTCAATTTTGCAGGTCTGCAGGATGGAGTTGTGGTAGCTGGGCTTTTAATTACAAATAAACTCAAACCTTGGTTAAGTCCAAAAGCCAAGGAACACCAAACCCAACAGCCAATGATTTGAGCCGTGATCCGGGGCCATACAGGCGCACCTGTTTGGCGCACCAGACGGGTGCACCTCTCTGGTGCACCTATCTGGCGCACCATACAACCGCACCAGACATACGCACCTGGCTGGTTCCGTCATCACGATCGTCGATCGCTGTTGGTGCTTGGGCAAGCAGCGGGGTGCATGGGGGACAGCATGATTATTACAAGTGGTTAGTCTGTTAGGAGGTTTTAGTTTGTTACGGAGTTGGTTAGTTGTTAGGATTTTATTGAATTTGTTACAGGTTGTTACAGCTGCCGGAGCTTCACCTATAAAAGGGACGGTAGTGTGAAGTGTGGAAAGGGGGAGCGAGAAAGAATGGGAGGAGGAGATAGAGAGAGTTCTAGGAAGAGAGAGGAGGTTTGTGGAGATGAGAAACCAGAGTTTTCAGCCACCTCCGGCGAGCTACGACGGCGAAGCACATTGCTAGACCAAGTACACCCTCCACCAGCCTCATTTAATTTCAATTTTAGCTTCCTAGGTCTCCCTCTACCTCCCCTGGTCGATTCCAACAGAGCCAAAGGTCTCCTCTGGTTGGAATCATGTTTCCAGGCCTCGCCAGAGTCATTCTCCGGTGGCCTAGGTGGGGGCACGAATCCACTGGTTGATTCGTGTCTCAGAGCTTTAGGTCTTCCTCCTGCTTCTCCGACCCTTGGTACATCGTTTCGCTGCCTCCCGGAGCCACCACCAGAAGATCGCCGGAGTCGCCCTAAGTCGCCGTCGCCAGGGAAGAAGACTGAAACCAGAGAAGAGACGCGAGCCTCCAGCCTTGCAACGCCGCTCCGACCCCCAGGGAACAATCTCCGACGCTCCACCAACACTCCTGAGGCTCCAGGATCGCGATTCAGGCCTTGGATCACCCTGCCGACCTCGCTCGCTGGAGGAGACGACAGCGACGGCAGGTAGAACCCACCTTGCGTGATCTCCATCCAGTTTGACCTTTGAAGGAAGGCAAATGAACCTCGCCTCTCTCCCGTGCCTCTTAGAGTCCAGAGATGCCACGCCGTGACCTCCAGTAGCCCCCTTCTTCTCCGTCGCCGGAGTGCTCCGACGGTGAGGGGGGTGGGAGGCCTACTCCCGCCGTTGAGTCCCTGATCCAAACCGTTGGATCTCTTCTCCTCCTTCTCTTCTTGCTTCCCATGGGGTCTGATCTTGGATTAGGCCATGGGATGGCCTCTGGAAGCTTCTCCGACGGTTATCGAGGGCGGAGCTCCGTCGTCGACGGCCGCTGTTTCTTTTTCTTCTTTAAAAAATAAAAAATAATTTTCTTTTAATAAAACTTATGTAACTTTTGTTATCTTTCAGATATGTCCTTTTTATAGCAAGTAGGTCCTTTTTTCTTACAATTAGGTCCTTGCATTTTTCTTAAATCGTTTGAATAAAGTTTTAACTGAAAATATTGCAATGTGTCTCCTGAGTTTTCCAAATAATATTTTCCTAGCTTAAAAGTTTGATAAAAGCCCCTAGAGTTTCTTTTCGTGTATTTTAATCCAACTTTTTTGCATAAAGAACCCTGAACTTTTCTGAAACTCTTCTGAATGCATGTTTCTCTAGTTAAATTGCATTTTAGCCCCTAAACTTTACAGATTTCATACTGAATGCATGTTTTCTAGGGTAAAATTACTGAATTGCCCCTGAAACTTTTTGTTTTCAAACATGGACTTTTTTTCTTGCATATTTTACCCTGAATTTCCATAGAATTACATTAAATGCATGTTTTAGTAGCAAAATTGCATTTTGACCCCTAGGAATCTTCAATTTAACAAAAAATGCACAGTTTTGCACATTTGACCCTAGATTTCTTCAAAATTACATGAAATGTGTTTTTCTATGTATTTTTGATGATTTAGCTTCAGAATTTCAGCTTTCATTTAGAATTTGGATTTTTTGCACAAAGGCCCCTAGAATTTTCATTTTTTACACTCTCACATGCATTTAGAATATTTTGTCGCAACGTTTTATGCATGTTTTCTCGTGATTTCTTCCTTACATCGTGCACGCATTTCTAACTCTTTTCAAGCTTGGTTTTCTCGTCGTTTCCCAGATTTCTGTCGATTTTCATATTTTTGATTTGATTTGGCTTTCCATCGCCCGAGGGCGTACATTAAAAAGCTTAACAATGCCAACATTGTCCCGAATGAGGATTATTTCCCTAATTTGATTTTCTTGGATTTATTCAAATTTCTGCTGATTTGCTAGACACTTTCCGAGAGTTTCTCGATTTTCACAATTTTCCTCATCACCCACGGGCGTATAGTAAAGCGGTATTCTCAATGCCTACATTTGTCCCTCGGATTAACTTTTCCCTTTTATTCATTTCATCTCTTTGATTTGACATGTTTTCCAGTCATCTTTAGCACGAGCATTCAGAATAGGCAAGCACACACCAAATAGACCATTTGACAATTAGGAAACCTAGAAAGACTAGGTTCCTTGGGCGTATAGGGGTGCCTAACCCCTTTCCCATGCGTAACAAGAATCCTTACCTTTTCTCTAGCCCACATTGATTTGTGCATTTCATCCATTAGGCACGGAGCATACATGTTTTCATCATCTTGTTTGCTTCTTGGTTTTTTTTGTGTGTTTGGTTTTCCTCGTCTTTTCGTTAGAAGACTAGGTGGCGACTCCTTTCCTTATCCTTGCTTATCCTTCCTTGGTGTTTCCGAGTCTAGTCTTCTTCTCTGGATTCACCATCTTTGCCGTGACCATATCGGGACTCCTCGTGTGTTTCCACGCACCCGGTAAAGGAAAGTCGTGCAGGGTTCCACCGACATGGTCACAAATATTATCGAAGGCTTTCTCAAAGTCCAATTTTATTATGACTCCTTGCAAATGAGAAGAGTGAAGAAAATAAAGGGTCTCCTGTCTAACAATAAAACAGTTACTTATATTACGTTCTTGGAGAAAGGCACTTTGTGAGTCATCTAGAAGAGGATTAAGGATAGGACTTAGCCTATATGCTAAGCATTTTGATATTATTTTGTAGCTATTATTGAGAAAACTAATAGATCGATAATCTCAAACTTTCTCTACATTTAGCTTTTTTGGGATGAGCGTATTGAAGGTTTGATTGATATAATTAAGAGCTTCTATATCCTCAAATTGGTGGAGAAATTGGAACACCTCGAGAAAATTCTCCTTTATTAGGTCCCAAAAATGATGATAGAGAATTTTTCTTAGGTAAGGAAAAGACACTATTTCTAATTTCTTCCTCAGAAAATGTACCTTCAATTTCAAAAGAATTTGCTAATTTGATTGGTAGTAGTGAATTCCAATTTAAGGTAAGCACAGGAAGAGAAAGTTTATTTAAAAGAGAGGAAAAGTGATCAGTGATGGGATTACAAATAGATTGTGGATATTATGAACAAACTTCGTCAATAATGAGGAACGAGATCGTATTTTTACTTCTCCAAGAGTTAGTAATTTTATAAAAGAACTTAGTGTTCAAGTTTCCTTCTTTTAGCCACTGGATGTAGGAATGTTGTCTTCAGTAGATTTCTTGGTAGAGAAGAATGTTGAAATGTTCATGTCTCAAGGCTTGTTTCAGTTACCAATTAGAGGGGGATATGGGGGCCAATTCAGCCTGGGCATCCAACGTTTGTACTATGTTTTCAATTTCCACTAACCTTGATTTATAATCAGCTTTGTGTATAAGTAACCAAGACTTAATAGCTACTTTAGGGGCTTTAATTTTATAGGAGAGTCTAGCTATAGGATTTGCATTAGAAGAAAAGGAGTTCCAACGATCCCATACAAGATTGTTAAAGCCTACACTATAAAGCCAAGATCTATAGAATCTAAAAGGAAAATTCCCATACTGACAGTTTGGTGTCAAGACAAATTGGGATGTGATATGAAACAATTCTAGATTTGCCAATGTAGATGGAGCCAAAGTAATGAGACTCCTAAGCAAGAGAGATCAAAAAATGATCAAGTTTGACCTCTATTTCTTCTTCGTGGAAGTTTGACCAAGTGAATGAATAGTTATTAGGGGATAAGTCTATAAGCTTAACTTCAACAATAAAGTTATTAAAGTTAACCATTAAGGGATATAATAGGACCTATTTGATCTTTCATGAGAGAATCTAATTAGATTGAAATCTTCTCTAATAACCCATCTTTCACTTACTAAAGTTTGTAAGTGTCTAAGTTCTACTAGAAATTGAACTTTGGACGATGTAGCATAAGGTCCATATACTTCCGTGAGCCACCATCCAAAAGAATCTGAATAGTTTCTAAATTTGATAGATAAAGATAAATTACCATGATAAACCTCCATCTTGGAGGATGATGCACCATCCCAACTCATCAGTATGCCTTCAGATAAACTTTGGAAAGGTAGGAACTTTGAATTGTTAAGCCTACCACCATAAAGGTTCTTAAGGTAGATTAGTAGAAAGATTTAGCTTTAGTTTCAATTATTATGAGAAAATCAATTATTATGACACGTGAACTAAATTCCTAAGTTCTCCACACTTAGTACTACTATCCTGATCATGTATATTCCATGCCAAAATAATCACAACATTATGAGAAAAAGGAGCAGATCAATATACTGTAGAAAAAAGGATATTAGCAATGCAGAGACCTAAGGTGCTCCACACAATCATATTCAAAATCAAGATTAGCAACAAGTAAATTATGCTGAGCTGGAATATTATAAAAATAATAATTTAACTTTAGGAATATCAATAAGCATAATTCCAATTTTAGAATAGACATCTAAAAATTCTTTGTAAGTATTCCACCTGACAATACCATCAGCAGTCAAATCTTGAAGATGCATATCCCCCAACCTTGAGGAACCAGAGCCCATAGAGTTGAAGATGGAGGAAGAGCAAGAAATGGAGGTAGATATTCCATGTCCCATTCTAGGTTATGAAGCGTAGGGAGATGCATGGTTCATAAAAGTACCTGGTGTTAGCTTTTGAGGACTATGCAGTTGACAATCAGAGTGGTGAGCTAGAGCAGTGTTCAAGGAATGATGGAGGGTATGCAGATCACCAGTCCCTTCTTTCTCAACGTTTGAATCATCTGAGTCCAATTCTTTAAGAGCAATAAGGAGGGCCTTGACTCAGGCTTTCTTTTTATTGCAGTTAATGGACGCTAGAGGCCTTGATTTTCTTGGAGAGTTCTTGGGCTACTCACTGGGGGCCTTGGAAATCTTCCTTGCTAGAGAGAATTTGCTACTGATTGCATCACAAGGCTCAAAAGTAGGTATGGGGGCTTTGCCCAAATCATCACAGGATGAAATTTACGAGGAGCCTATAGAGTGGACTAGGATCAGGCCTAAGTTTGGGTGGGGCGTCAAAGGAGGAGGAAAGATATCAAAATGTTGGCGGCCAACATCAGGTGTAGCTTGATAGATAGGTCCACCAAGTGTAGCATTGTCGGACTTCCTTGATATAGGCTTAGGTAAGATTCCAACATCACTTGATAAAGGAGGAGTTTTCCTCGTAGGCCTAAGACTTGGACGATGCGTAGAAACTCAACTTGAGCCCGCAATAGCAATTTGATCTCTAGTCCAGACATTAAAACCACTATTTGTTCATCTACTACCTCTACCTCTCCTACGACTACCAACACGTCTGAATACTTTCCCGTAAGGCTTCCTCTATCCTTGAGAACCAAATGAGCCCGTAACGAATGGAGCAGGGGTAGAGCCAAAGCTAGTTACAAGGGGAGAGCAGATGTCTAGCACATGGTTGAAGCGAATGGGGTACACATGCATGGAGAAGGAGAAGTATAATAAGCCAAGGAGTTCCCTACCAAGATGGAACTCGAAGATGAGCTAAATTTGCAATCAAAACTCCAAAAACTTCCACTTTGGCTCCTATGGCCAGTGAGCTCAAAGATGAGCTACAAGTTCCTCCTTTGAAAGGTTGTTGCTAATGGTGGGAAGCATAGCACAAGAAGAGAGAAATTGCATGTGATCATAAGTCTTGTTAGAGGAAGGGATTATGATCAGATATTGAGCAGAGAGATCAGCCATGGATGGGTAGTGTGGTAGATAGTAGGGATAGCTATAAAAGCAAGTAGATATGGTGGATGAAGGTGGCTGGTGAGAGGGCTAAGTTGGGAGAAACTTGTAAATGGCAATTGAATGATCAGCGGACTTACATCTGAAGCAAAGTTTCCTATATTTGCAACATACCCTAGTATGTCCACACAAGCCACATTTGAAGCACTAACCAGAGTTGATACAACACAGGAAAAGAGGAATCTTTTCATGTTGCCATTTGACAAAGATTAGGCCCTCCTCGCACGACTAAAGAGACACAAATGGAGAAGAAACGGAGGAATGTGTAACATGCTTGGGGGCACGCATCTCAAGATACTTTGCTAGCAAGAGAAAGTGGGAGCAAGAGAGATGGGATGTTGCACAGTCATTGGAATCTATTACTAAGCCTTTTGATTTGAGCTTGTTTTTTTAAAATACCTTTTAACCTAATCTTATTAGAGAGGCTAGAACGATCGTTTGGGCTGACACAAACATTTAATGCCGCATAGCAAATATTTAATGTCTTAGGGGAAGTGTGTCAATGCAACGCTAGCCCAGTAGCAAAAAGGGAAGGAGCAATTAATATCCTAGGGTCATGTGTAGTTTCAAAAGCTGAAAAAAGATAATAAGGATCCTGAGGTGCTGCAATGGGTACTAACGTATGACCACCAGTTCCATCATGGATTGGGTGCACCGTGGGATATAGGTGATGCTCCGACAAGCACTCCCCACAGCGATAAGGGAATAGAGGGGTTGATCGTAACTGAGAAAGAAGCATCATAGAAACACCGTCCCCCGAAACAACAGGTGAACCACTCACTTTATCAAGATATGCATGACATAAGGCCTCATTAGATGTCGAGACCAATGACAAAGGAGAAGGTAGGTGAGAGGGTACACATACTTCTTCTTCGTCAACATAGTCCAAAGTAGGTCAGAGGGATCTGTGCAAGGTCGTTGGCAGTTCCTGTTGGAAAAAGGCTCTATATATGATATTGATGTAAGATTATTTGGAGACATGGAGAGTGAGCCTGAAGGCTTATCCTCGAGAATCGTCCTTCTAGAGGGTTCAAACCATGGACGTCTCCTACTTTGGAAAAATGGTTGACATTAGCCCAAACCTTTTGCCATAATGGACATAGTTTGGAGGAGTAGACCTTAGAGGTTGAATCCCATTAAACATGATTTGAGAAACTTGAGATAGTGGGTGGGGGATTTGCAAAATTCCTTGGTCCTATTTTTCGAGTTCATTAACGTTAATTCATTTTCACAAACCATCGAAAAGGGTTGTGTATCTAGAGAGGCGGGAGGATAGGAGTGTGGTCTCTTAATCATCTCCTGGGAGTGAGAGGTATAAGAAGAAGAAGGAGAGCACATGGAGTAAGGAGAAGCATAGGATAAGGACGAGAAACGAGAGGAAAGAGGAGGAAGAGAGGAGGGGGAGGAAGAGGAGAAAGAGATTGAAGTATCTGTGGCAATGAGAGGAAAGAGGTAGAAGAAGAAGGAGACCACAAGGAGTAAGGAGAAGCATAGGATAAGGAGGAGAAATGAGAGGAAAGAGGAGGAAGAGAGGAGGAAAAAAAGGTTGAAGTATCTGTAGCTCTGAGAGGCAGTTGGATCAGCTCAAAAATCCAGCAATTGCCGAGCTTCATCTTTAGTCAACAAATCCAAAAGGGCTCTGGCGCACCCATCTCATCTCTATTTTTTGGTTTGTGATTAGTTCTCAAAGAAAGAAGGTTTCGACTATTTCAAATTAAGGTTGGTAAATTTTTTGTATCTGGAGAAATGTTTTGGATGCAGTATAGTCATATCAATATTGTTCATACGTTATTTGTTTGTTTGTGAATCATCTACGATAAAATCAACATCCTTAGTATTAACTTTACTCTAATTTTTATTAAAATAAACATTTATTTTCCTCATTTTTGTAGTCAACTATTAGTCTAGTCACATCTTTACTGTTTCAACGATAGTTTTTTTCATTGACAACATTAATTCTATTCTACATCGATGTATATGTTTCCCTAGCACGTATTCTTTATTGATATGTGTACTATACTGTCGTTATTTTCTACAATTCACACGCTTTCTTGGAAATATTCATATTTCACATAAATAGTATTTACTTTCTTACATTAGACAATTTATTGTTTCAGACTAATAGTACTCAATAAATTATGGAATAGTATTCAGACACACATTCATATACTCTTCCTAAAATCAAGAGAAGCACTCATTCAATTCTGGAATAGTATTTATATAAAAATTCGTATATGAATCATAAAATTTATAGAAGTACATATTCAATTATGGAATAGTATTCATACAAAATTGACTTATACTATTCATAACATCTGACAAAGTACTCAACAAACTCTGAAATAATATTCATACAAACATTCATATACTCTTCCTAAATTTTGGATAAGCATACATTTAATATTGGAATACTATTTGTGACCGTGTCTGGCCCGAGGGATCCTACGTGGGGTCGCGCCAGAAGGAGGAGGCCACAGCCATGCCAAGATGGCGAGGGCGCAAGATGGGATAAAAACGAAAAGAAAAGGAGTCGCCACCTAGTCTTTTAAGGGAAAGACGAGGAAAACCACAAACAAATCACACAAAGTAAGTGAATGAGATGTAAACATGAAGGCCAGGTGTCTGCTAACCAGAAGATGGGTAAGGATTCCTATTACGCACGGGAAAGGTGTTAGGCACCCCCGTACGCCCGAGAAACTTGATCTTTCTAGTCTAATTCGCTTGCTAGAGGCTAAGTGAATGTTTGCAATGCCTTGATCGTATGCTAATCATGTTGATATGAATGCCAAAAATGACTGGATGGATGTATAAGAGGGTACATGAAAACTGCGAAAAAATTCACATAAAATGATGAAATCACAAAGTGTGGCACAACAAAGAAAATCACATGAAATGACGAGGTTTCTGGCGAGAAAGGCTCGAAAAATCATACAAGTCTTAAGAATGTCAAAAATGCAATGGACTCAAGTCGTTAGAATCAAAGAAAGCATCGCAGAAATCAAGGTGGGAAAACTGCAAAGAAGTCCACATAAAGTAGGAAAACTATGACATGTTAAGAAATTCACATAAAATGACGATATTTTTGTAAAGAATGGTTCAGAAAACTATACTGATGTCAAGAGGATCACAAATACAACAAACCCAAATCATTAGGAGTACAAAAAAAATCATAGAAATCCAAATGGAAAAATTACGAAGAAATCCACATAAAATAGGCAAATGGTGAGATAAGAAGAAAATCACATAAAATGACAATGTTTTTGTAAAGAATAGTTTAGAAAACCATACTAAGGTCAAAAAGATGGAAGGTGGGGTCAACCCGAGTCATCGGAATCATGGAAAAGGTCGTGAAAATAAAAAAGGGAAAATAATCTATGGTAGGGCCAATGTTGGCCTTCAGGTCTGTTAATATACAACATCGGGCGATGAAATCCAAATCAAATCAAAAAAATCCAAAAAATTGGAATAAAGATAGTCAAATCGAATAGTAGATGAAGGAATCCAAAGATAGATGGGAGAAAAATCCACAGAAGAATGCATGAAATGCAGACTTATTCAAAAAAGATGGACTAATGTGCAAATACAGCAAAAAAAACTATATAGAATGCATGGAAATGTACCTAAATGGGTGAAGGATGCTAAAAAATGATTTAGACAGAGATTATGAATGATTTGGTGTAGTAACTAATATGCATGTGCATGAATTGATGACACAGGGGCAATTTGGTCATTTCAGTGGTCAAATATGATAAATGCATGCATGGGGATAATGCATGGTCTAAGATATGCCAAAATGTATGAAAAATGTCAGGAAAAAGAAAACATGCAAAGGAAAAGGTCTTAAAACAATAAAACGATGTAAAAATAATGAAGGACAAGTATAAGGACCAAAACACAAACTTCATAAAAAAAGATGAAAACCTGGATTGAAATACATTCAGAAACTTCTATCCTAGTGTACAGATGATGGATCAAAGGAAAATGTGGCATCAGGATGTGAGAATTGTACTTAGATAATTCCTTAAAAACTCAAGGTCTAATGTGCAAAATTCACAGAAAGGGAAAGTGCATGGTTAAAAATGTGTTCAAAAAGCCTTATCTTGATGCTAGGATGTAGAATTTAAAGAAAATGTGGCTATGTGATGTGACATGTGTGAAAATTATACTTTTGATAATTTCTTGAAAACCTAGGATTTACTATGCAAAATTCTATCATAGAGTGCAAATCTGACAAAAAAAAAAATGTAAAATCAGATGTTCATTTATATTTCAAACATGGTTTTTTATGAAATCTTTTCTCAAGTTATGATTTTACATGCTTTTGTGATCAATAAATGGGAAACATATTAAAATGTGATTTGAAATGTAATTAAAGCTATCATTAATGATTTAAGAAAAATTCAGGGGCCTTGGTACAAATATTCTTTTCTAGAAAACATCATAAATTGAGTTTAGGGGTTGATTTGCAAAATTTCAGGACCAAAATGTGATAAAAATTAAGATTTTTACATGATCAGTGTAATTATGGATAACTTTAAGGTCTTAAATGCAAATTGTACAAAGGAAACTTTTTTCGAAGAACTCTGGGGGTAAAAATGTAAAATGCAAAAGCTCAGGACTTAAATGCAAAGAAAACATGATCTCAGGGGCTTAAGTGTGATAAAACATGCATGAATAGGACTGAAAATGCAATTAAAAGTTAAATAGGGCAAAATGTGTAATATTTACAATGCAATTTTAAAATAGGAAAATTCAAGAGTCACAAAATAAATTCCTAGGACTCATTTGCAAAGAAAACATGACTATAGGGATCTAACTGTGAAGAAACTTACATTTATAGGACTAAAATCAAATTAAAGTTTAAACAAGACTGGAAAAGCTGGAAGGTGGTGGCTGTGGTCGGAAAAGCTGGAGGACGTCACGGCGAGCTCCTCCATGGCTACGGGCTGGACTAGGGAGGCTTGAGAGGCCTCCCTCACCTCGGGCTCCGGCGAGCGTCCACCAGTGTCAGAGAAGATGACGAAGAGGCGTCTGGAGGAGGTGAGGTGGCTGGGATGATGCGGCGAGCACCAGAGAAGCTCCGGGGAAGTGCTAGGAGGATCTTGGTGGGGTCATTGGAGGCTAGAGTGGCCTGAAGGGCTCTCCCCACCTCGTGCTTCGATAATGGGTGCAACGGCGACGGTGGCGGTCGTTTGGTGGTTGGAGCGATGACGGGCCTGCGTGGGGACGTTCGTGGCAAAGCGGCAGAGCTCCCGGGCATGGTCACGAAGGGCAGGGGCATCTGGAGGCTTCCAGCGACTTCGCGGCGACGATCATCGGAGCAGAGCGACAGCAACGATGGCGGGCGACGAGGATGCCTGGGAGGCTCCTTCAGAGCTGAGGGATACGAAGGGGGAGGAAGGAAGAGGAGGGGAGTAGTAGGTAAGGCCCCTGGGGCCTTGCCAAGACTTGGGAGGCCTGAGGCCTCGCCGGTGGTGGTGAACTCATCACCGGAGGCAGGGGGAGGCGGCGTAGAGTGGCAGTTTCCAGCGGCCCATGGCCTAGGAAGCTACAAAAAGGCTGGATGGAGCTAAAGAAATTGATTTAGAGTTAAATGAAAAGGGAGAATTACCTGGATGGAAGTTCCAGTTGTCTCCGATGACGGCGACGACGCTCCGATGGGATGCTCTGGTTGCATTTCAGAGGGTCTCCACGGCTGCAAGCGAGCTTGGAGATGGGCTCTGAAGGTGGGCAGATTGGTTGGGTCACTCTGGATGAGGGGAGTGAAAGGGAAAAGCTTTGCGGGTCCTCTCTCCCACGGTTCCTCCGTTCCTCTTCTCACTGTCTTCTCTGTTTAGTTGTTGCCTCTCAATTGGTGGTTCCACAAGGTTTTTAAGGGGTGGAAGGAGTGGTTGAGGGATTGTGGCATCGTGGCTGCAGTTGGATTTTCGTGGGAAGGAAAGAGATGGGGAGATGGTGCAGGGAGGATGACGACACTGTGGATTTATTTTTGTGCTTCCTAAGTTTTCAATTAGATGTGGGTTTGGGCTTAGCCTGATTTTTGGACTTTTGGTTTTTTTTAGTTTTTTGGTTTTGATTTTGGTTTTAGGTTTTTAATTAGGTTTATGAATTTGGTTTTGTGATTTTAAAGTTTAATTGTTTTTAAATTAGGGCTTTTAAGGGGTTTGAGTTTAATTATGTGATTTTAATTAAGGTCTTAAGTGACTTTAAATTAGGGTTTTTAGGATTTCAATTATTTTAGGGTTTTTGTGGTTTAATTAATTTAGGATTTTTGTGACTTAATTAGTTGGTTTAAATTAGGATTTTCAAGATTTTAATTATTTTAGAAGGGTTTTAGGGTTTTGGATTTTAATTAGAGTTTTTAGTTTAATTAGGGTTTTTGGGTTTTAATTGGAATTTTGAATTTTAATTTAGGGTTTTTAGATTTTAATCATGGTTTTTAGTTTAATTAGGGTTTTTTGGATTTTAATTAAAGTTTTGGGTTTAAATTAGAGTTTTTAACGTAATTAAGTTTTTTAGGGTTTTGGAGTTTAATTTATGTTTTCCTTGAAATTAAATTGATTAAAGTGGTTTAAAATGGATCTTATTTGATTTTGACTTTAATTAGGGTTTTCACTTGATTAATTAGGGTTTTAAATGTTTTTAGGGTTATTTAAGTGGATTTTATTTAATTTTGACCTTAATTAGGTTTTTCACTTGATTAATTAGAGTTTTAGATGTTTTTAGGTTGATTTAAGTGGATTTTATTCAATTTTGACCTTAATTAGGATTTTAAGTGGATTTTGTTTGATTTTGGTTTTAATTAGGGTTTTACTTAATTAATTAAGATTTTAAGTGGATTTAGGTAAATTTTGTTTAATTTTGGTTTTACTTAATTAATTAGGATTTTAAGTGGATTTAGGTGAATTTTGTTTAATTTTGGTTTTAATTAGGGTTTTTGCTTGGATTAAGTTAGAGTGGGCTTGTGTGGGCCTAGTGGGCTTGTGTAGGCTTAAGTGGGCCTAGTGGACTTGTGTGGGCTTGAGTGGGCTTGAGGGTTTTGATGGAATTAGGGTTTAGGGGTGGTGGTTGCAACCAGAGCATCTTCCAGAGGAGTTTGCTGCCAAGTGACTGCAAAATCGGGGTGTCTACACTATTCATACATACATTCATATGCTATTCACATAAAAAGATTCATAGTATTCGTACACTAGAATAGGCAGGTGATGAAGACGATAATGGATGGCTAAGACGGTAGGAGAGCTATATAATGATTTGGTCATTACCAAATCTTAAATTCTTAGTAACAGAAAAGTTAAGAAGACTAAAGAAAGTAAATATTTAAAAAATAAGAAACATTCACAAATCTATTCAAGATCTTGTAATGTGCAACCACGTAACTTCGCAAAGAACATTAGAAAGTGAGCATGTTAAGTTGCACCTGAAAAGAAAACACAATAGGAAATGATTGAACACAAAAAAGTCACCCAACATTCATCCACAAGATGAGAAATAAAAGCAAAATGAATCAATTCAGAAAACGGCAAAATCTACTAAAATGGTCACAACGTGTGGGTAATATGCGCCAGTAAAACGAGCCCCTAATATGCAATAAACTCTTGAATCGATAGATTAAATTGAAACCAGATATAAATTGATGTCTTTAAATTACAGGCTAATTAGTTTCGAACTATTAAAATGAAAGCTTAAAAGGAAACCAAGACCTATTCTCAAAACTAGAGCTTTCTCAATATTGAAGTTGAAATGACCCATCAATGGCACCACCACAAAATCTACAATTAGTATATAAACCAAAAACCGCTGAAAAGCCATCAACGCAACAATAAAATCGGTTGCGTTACTAAGCGTCAAGCAACCACTTCTAGCCCACAAGCAGCTGTTAAAGTATACTACACTATCATGGGCAAGCCACTCTGTTGAGAACTCCCTCATCCTGGGTTCCGAAGAACCCTCACAATTGTTCACTATGGGGATGTCATTAAGAGTGAGGCACATGCACATTTCATCTTAGCCAACAATAGTAGAGTATACCTCTCTTAGCATTCTGAGAACCCAGACCACCTATTGGTTTCCACCATCTTGACCCTACTAGTCAAAAAAATATCACAAACCTCAACCTCGAACTTATGTCCAATTACCCAAAGATATTGTCGTACCTCATCGTCCCATTTACACAATCCTTCGGTCTCTTAGCACCAGCACAAATTAGCAGAAAAGAACTCATTTAAATCTTTATTTTAACATCATATGAAATCCATTTAAAATATAGGAAAATTTCTTACTGATCAAACCAAGAAAACCTTAGTGTCGCTCAAAGAAATCAAAAACCTCGATGCACCAAATTAGCATATACAAAAACCATAGGGGCCTCAGCCACTCTACCAACTACTCCAAAAACTTGTGAGCAACACACGTGGCTAATACATGCTTGTCATGTGCACCTAACCATTCAAAATCGCCTATTTCTAGAGTAACGCCCACGTAATGTCACAAAACGGTAACAAAACTCGTGTGAAACATACATGCATACACTAATTCATATAAGCATCACCCTAATACAATATCATATCATGCCTCAAACACAAAGCATAATTAAAAACCCAATTGTAGTGAGTACCTCATTGGAGAAGTAAACCCAATACTGTCTTCATCACAACATGACGGTGGAGCCCTCACCTCGTTCCCATCTCTCTCTAAGTCTTGCAATCTAGAGCCCAACACTCAAACTGCAGAGTCCAAAGCACCACGCACATGTTGGTGACCTCCTACAACCTCACATCACTCCTTGCCTCTCTCTTGAACTCCACTGCAACTAGGGCTGGCAATGGGTCAGGTCTGTACCCAAGACATGTGGATCTGGACCCGTAAAGTATGGGTCTGGGTCCTGAAAATGAGACTTATGAACCCCTAGACCCAAACCCGCTCATTTACTAGGTCAGGTCTGGGTCTAAAAATACCCAGACCTGAGGACCTATGGACCTGATTTATATATAATATATTATAAATTAAATATAAGGATTAATGTATAATATTTACACTATAGATATAATATATATTATTCTAATCTTAAATCTCATTTTCTTTAAAGTCTATAATTTATGTGGTGTGCGCACTTTTTTTTGTAACGGTAAGCTGATTATATTATTCCTGGCTATGAAACTACTACCAAGAGTAAGCTAAGTTCATGTTACAAAATTTAGGAACATAGAGTCTCAGAATCAATACGAAGGTTGTCAAATGAAATTGTCCAACGTAAAAATACAAGCATTGCTGAATAACAGATAAACTGATTAAGGAGATTTTAATCAGCAGAGACATTAGCAACTGAGTAGGATTCCTGAGCCTCGAATGTAGGAGTTGAATTTTATGGAGCAGGAATATTGCTATGCTCCAACTTCTAAGCATTCTGCATATGCGAAACTGCCCGAAGAGTTTCATCCCTTTCAAAACCTGAACCCAGATTATTTATCTAGGAGTTCATAAGAGAAATAATTTCAATAATAATCAATGCAACAGTAGATAATTTTCCTCGAAAGATTCTATTATTTCTTTCCTTCCAAATACAGTAGTTGGTGTATTAGCAGCTGATGTATGCACATTGACATAGAATTATTCTATGGATATTGACAAAGTTGGTTTGTTGAAGTTAGATATATTTATTTATATATTATTTAACTATCAATGGTTCATGATATGGTTCATGTTATATTATAGACACCCCACATGCTTGCAATGGGACTCTAAACCTAAACCCTTGTCCTAAACCCTAATACAAAACCCTAAAACTAACTCAAAGCCCTAAAACTAACCTAAATCAAATTCAAACTTCAAAACCCTAGGATTAATTCAAAACCCTAATTTAAAATCCAAAATCTAATCCAAAACCCTAAAATTAATCCAAAGACCTAGAATTAATTCAAAACCTAATCCAAAACCTAATCAAAAACCCTAGAATTAATCCAAAACCCTAGACTTAATTCAAAACCCTAATTCAAAATTCAAAACTTAATCCAAAACCCTAGAATTAATCCAAAACCCTTAACCTAATTCAAAATCTTAAATGTAATTCAAAACCCTAACTTAAACCCTAAATCAAACCTTAAACCCTAATCTCAAACCCTAACAACTTATAACAACTTCCCACTCCACTATAACAACCTTAACTACTTTCCACTCCACCTTAACAACCCTAACTACTTCCCACTCCACCTTAACAACCCTAACTACTTCCCACTTCACCTTAACAACTCTAACCACTTCCCACTTCACCTTAACAACCTTAACCACTTCGCACTCTACCTTAACAACCATAACTACTTCCCACTTCACCTTAACAACCTTAACCACTTCTCACTCCACCATAACAATCTAACTACTTCCCAGAACAACCCATAACAACCCACCTAGCCATTGCAAGACTACAAATATCCCCCATTTACAAGGAAAAAAGAGAGGAAGAAAAGGAGAGAAAAAACTTGGAAAAATTGAGAGGAGAGCCACCAAGGAGTTTCCTCTCAACCAGAGCAACCAGAGAGGTCTGAAATTAGAGAGGAAGCTCGGAGAGAGGAAGAAATCAAGCTTCAGGCCATCTCCAGCGAGCTCCAGTGGTCATCCTCACTGCCAGCTCAGGTGAGCTTCAATCAGAGCACAATTCCTTCCAATTATGATTCCCTAGGTCCTCCTCCTTCTTCCCCAACCGATTCCAGCAGTGTCAGGTGGCTATCCTGACTGGAATCAAGGTTTCTAAGGTCGTTGGACTCGATTTTTCGGTGATGTAGGTGGGGGCACGAATCCAATGAACGATTCGTGCCCTAGCAACCCTCATTTGGCTAAGACGGACCTCCTCTTGCTTCACCGCTCCTCTGGACACTGCTTCAAGTCCTCTAGAAGCCACCAAGTGCAGCTCGTCAGAATCGTGCTCGTTGCTGGGGAAGAGGGCTACAGTGGAATGCGATCCGACACTCTGCTCCACGCAGCGATGCTCCGACCCTTGGGAAACGATCTACAAAACTCCCCCAACTCACCGGAAGTGCCAGTGCCTCGAATCGAGCCCCGAGTCATCTCGACAATCGCTGTCACCGGAGACGCCACTGAAGCTTGGTCGGGAAGAGAGGGCGCACTGCAATGCTTGCTTCCAGATGGTGGAATTTCTTCCTCTCCACGTCGTCGAGCCTTCAGGACCCCTGGATCACCGTGTCGTAGCCTCCAGAGCCACATTCTTCCTTGGTGCCGTCACCAGAGCTACGTCGACGACAAGGGGTTGGGCAGCCACCTCCGACCATCGGATGCCTCATCGAAGCCGCCAAATGTGCTCCACTCCTCCCCTTCTTGCTCCCAGAGAGTTTGGATGCCAGATCAAGCATCAGGATGCCTCGGAAAGGCATCCCAGATGGTCGTCGACGACAAGGTTCTGTCGCTAGTGGCCGTTGCATATTTTTTTTTACAAAAAATAAAAATAATAATTTCTTTTGAATAAACTCTGTGATTTTATTTTTATTGCATTGTGATCCTTTTTTCTTACATTTAAGTCCCAGCATATGTTTTTAAAATCATTTTAATAATTTTTTTTGAAAAATTACAGTGTGACCCTTGTACTTTTTTATTAATGTTTTCCAAGCTTTAAAATTTGACATAAACCCCCTAACTTGCTTTTAATTCATCTTTAAGTCCAGTATTTTGCACAAAAAGTCCTGAACATTATTAAATTTATTCTGAATGCATGATTTTATGCACAATTGTAAATTAAACCCTGAAAATTTAAATATTTACTCAAATGTGTTCAGAATTGCATTTTAAACCCTGAACTTCACTGAATTCACACTGAATACATGTTTTTAAAGGTAAATTTGCATAACAGTCCCTGAAATTTCAAGTTTTCAAACTTAAGTCCATTATCTTGTAGATTGAACCCTAAATTTATTCAGAATTGCATTAAATACATGTTTCTCTGACAAATTGCATATTAGACCCTAGGAATCCTGATTTTGACAAAAAATGCATAGTTTTGCACATTTAACCCCTAAATTCTTCCAAATTGCATAAAGAGTTTTTCTTAAGTATTTTTGCTGATTTAACCTCATAGAGGTGCTTAACACCTTCCCCATGCGTAACAAAAATCCTACCCTTTCTCTGGCCCGCAATGGACTAGTGTTGCATCCATTAAGTACGGAGCATACATATGTTTTCTTCGTCTTGATTTATTTTGGTTTTTCCATTGTATTTGGTTTTCCTCGTCTTTCCATTAAAAGACTAGGTGGCGACTCCTTTCCTTATCCTTTTCTTATCTTTCCTTGATGTTTCCGAGCCCAGTCTTCTTCTCTGGATTCACCATATTTGTCGTGACCGTATCGGGACTCCTTGTGTGCTTCCACACACCTAGGAGAGTCGTGCAGGGTTCCGCCGGCATTGTCACATATATATTTATTTATAGTTGTAATTTATTCATGATATATGTGTATTGCAGAGAATTGTTTAGCACATTTATTTACAATGTTTTCAATTTAATTAAAAATCTACTTTCTTTAAAAAAAATGAAAATAGATTGGATGACCCATTAGACCCAAGACCCAGACCCAGACCTATTATCTTCATGGGTTTGGGTCTAGGTCCTGATTTTAGAACCCAGACCCAGACCGATGAAATAAGATGGGTCTGAATCTAGGTATAGGTAGACCCAACCCAGACCCTCCCTGTTGCCACCTTTAACTGCAACCCCAGTCCTTTGCTATCCAAGCTCACCAATAATCGTCGCAAAACCAAAGAAGGACATCCATGAAGGAGCAGAAGTAGCTGTTGAACCACCCTTGATGCAAGCATGGCTCTCAGCTCTCCCCTTCACCCACCAGTCGCCTACAACCTCTCTCTCTCTCTCTCTTACATGCGCTCATGCACTCTGCACATAAGTGGTGGTGATGAATCTAGTGCCGAGTGGGTTGACTTATATAGCCCTCCCCTCACATCGCCATGAGTGTAAGTGGCATTGTAACGCCCCGAACCTGGGCACGTTACCAAAACACAGTATCACAAGCCTAATTACACAAATTACAGAACAAAAGGACTGTAACTAAGGCTCACCTCTAGGATCTCGATGCGCGGCTAGAAACTCCAATTCCTGCACCGGAAA
>JAMKQA010031775.1:0-12125 GCA_024699735.1 Posidonia australis
AGCAGCTTCTCTAGAGGATAGAGAAATGCCAATGGTATTACAAAAAAACTGAAATGCATCATATGACTCCCATATTAATGGGTCAAGTCTATTAGGATCCCTGAAATCTTCAGAAGAAGAACTAGCAGTATTCCTATTAGCAGAGCAAGATGAATCAAGCTAACAATTAAAATCGCTAGAGTATTCTACAGAAGGGCAAACAGACTCACCAGGTGCATGAATTGGAGTGGGGGGCCTTGAGGATGGCTTTCCAGCTGCAGTTGCACCAGAGTCCTCTTGATCCAGAAAGTCATAGATGGCCATGATTTTTTTAAATTTTGCCAGGGATAGATTCCTGGCTTTACACTCTGTCTCTAACGAGGTGGTAGTATTGGTAGAATCAACCAGATTAGGAGAAGAGGGGGTGGCAATAATACTAGCCAGACCATGGGTGTCAGAAGGTGTAGGGAGCAGGCCCTTGGCAGAGGAGGGAGGTGGTGGGGAGAAGGATGGTCGTTTCCAAACATTCTTGCCAGATTTGTGGTATGGTTTCTGCGTGGAGGTGGTTTTCCCAGAATTTGGCCCTCGCCAGCCTCTGTAGTTTTTAAAAGATTTTCTATTGGGCTGAAGACTCCTAGAAGATTGAGGAGCCTGTTTAGGCCAGGCAGGGAAGCTAGACTATGCAGGAGTAACAGCAGGGCATAAATCCCAACTATGGCGAAAGTTGATTGGGTAAACAGTCCTTCCATAGGCAAAGAACTTAACATCAGGAATTTCTTTTCCAGGGAGGAGCTTAATCCGAACCCTAGCATAACCAAGAAATTGAACTCTGTCTATAGACAAATCAACCTCAAGCATTTCTGCAAAACCGGACACAATTTGATGGAAAATATCAACACACCACAGATGGTGTGGAATCCCCTCCAGGCGAATCCAAAAACCTTCCTCTTTAAGAGAAAGGACAGCGTTGGAGCTAGGTGTCCAGTGCACAAAGGACGCTGAAAGTGATTGCAGTGAGGAGCCAAAACGACCAAGGATGTCGTTTTTGGATTTAACAGAGGGAAATTTGATCAAGAACTTCTCAAGAGCAAAATCGGAAACCTCTATTTTAGTGGAGGGGACCAGTTACTCGTAATATGCTGTGAAAGGATTTCCACAGTTAGGTCGGAGGCATGGTCAGTAACGATAGCACACTGAGCATAATGTAAAGAGTGCTCACAGGAGGAGACAGAGGGGTGAATCGTAACGGGGTTTTGAGGGGAAGATCCAGCCATTTTTTTACAAGTGGGTTCCTGAAAAAAATTACATATAGCAATGGAGTGAGTGGCTGCTTTGCAACGAAAACAGAAGCCCGAGAATCTACAGGCACTCTGTAAATGACCCCTCAAACAGCATTTGAAACATCGATTATTAGTAGAGCAATAACATACCAGAGGGGAAGGCTCTTTCTTTCTTTTTTTCACCCTAGTCCACCCGAGGGAGGCCGTCTCGTTTGCACCCAAGGAAGAGGGGGAAAGAAGGGCGGCAAAACGGGAGCCACTACCTAAGTAGTCAGAATCATCAGAGAAAATCTCTGAGGAAATCCCTGCCGTATCTGACAAACTGTCAGCAGCAAAAAAATCAGGCGGTTCGAGCGGCGGGGAAATATTATTATAAGGAAACAGGTCTACAGTTTGAGCCACCGTAGTGGAATCATCAATGCCAGAAAAGACAGGTCTGGCAGAAGGTATGGGGCAAGTCTGGCAAGGCAGGTCTGGCACGTCGTCAGAGCCCAAAGACCGAGAAGGACCCGCCAGGGTCTCATTAACTAGCAAATCCAATGAGATCTCGTTAATAAGATTGAGAATAACATTAAAATCGTCATTACTGCCAACAATAGAATTAAAATAATACGGAATTAACGGGGGAAGATATTGAGAATACCTCCAAACAGACCCCAAGGCGACTGACGCGCCGTCCTCGGCCCTGTCGCCCAAAACCCTCAAAACAATGTTTCTTCTCTGCGATCCTACCGACGGAAGAGACCTCACCGGAAAGCATGGAAGAACAGGATCATCCACAGAAAGACCAACAGAAGTAAAAAGCCTAGAAGAACAGCTCCGATCGGTTCGATCAGGAGCCAACTCCTCAAAAAAATTAATATGCGCAGACCAGCAAGCAGTAATCTCAGAAAAATACTCCCTGGAGACGGTTCCAGATGGGGCGAACACGTCGGAGCAAATGGAACAACAGTAAACAGAATATAACCACGAGGGAGACAAAAACTTAGTAAAAAATGAACAATCCACGCAAATGTTCGAAAAGCAATCATCCATCACAAACAAAATATCAGAAGACTCAGAAAAAATCAGCAGGGCCCCAGATCTGGAAGGACGGAGCCCCTCCGAAGATCTACCCCCTCTGAAACAGTCCCGCATCGAAGTAACAGATCGAAGATCTGAGACCGGTACACGGGTAGGGGCTTCCTCCTACGACTTCCCCGAGACGGGGCCGTCAAGGCTGAAGCAAGGGAAGGGGTTACCAGCCGCCGGCAGGATGGTGTCTCAGCGGGGGAGACCTTTCTGGAGCGGAGGAAGTAGGGAGACGGTGACACCGAGGTGGATCGGGCATCAACCGGGGGCCTCGAAGCATAGCGACGGCTCACGGGGGGAGCCATCGTGGATTTAAGGCACCGGAGAATGGAGCGCGAGGGCATAGTTTTCTCGAGAGTTTAGTTTTCACGAGAGCTTTACGAAGCCACTAAAAGTTTGCCAATACAATATTGTTTGTCAATTAATGAACCTGTTGTTGCAAGTTACAAGGAAGGAGGTGGTTGTTGAGAGGAAAAAGGAAACGACGGTGTTCAAACGGTGATGATAAGGAAGGGGTGGATGAGAGAGAAAGTGGAATTTAATATTAGAAAATCATACATTTAAAAGAAAGAATTATCAAATATAGTTCGTCCACAATGTAATCCTTACATTTGATGTTGTGGGCGAATCTAGACAAAAACCTTATGAAACTGTCTCTCTAACCACGGTTGCATGCATGATCCAATCGGAACATTTTGACATCTCAAGTCGCATGTTTAATACTAACACTTAGGATACAGTGGTTTTGGATTGCTTTTCAAAAAATAATCTCATTTCTTCAAGGCAAATTTGTTGTTTGTTGTAAAAAAAGGAAAAAGAAAAAAAAAAGTTGTTTGTTGTCCTGTCAATGATTTTATTGATGGTTTTTTTATTTATTAAAAATAAGATATTATCAGCAGTCAGGCGTACGACAAGCCTGAGGATCGGAGCAAGCCATCTTACCTATAGTTTCAGATAATGACAGGTCTCCATGAAGTAAGTCTGAAAAAGCCCCGAGATGGAACTCGATAACTGCACAAGTAAAACTAGTGAGAGGCTTAAAATCTACCCTTCTCATTTATGTGTTTAAACATCAAGATAGTAAAACGTTGAATAAGTAATTTAGAGTATTTTTGGGGGCCTTGACCACCCCAAAAATTTTACTGATCTACAAGAATGTAGACGTTGCAACGATTAACCAAAGATTACATGTTATGAATAGCGATTACTTTATTACCGAGACCTTATTGGTGAGAGATGGGGACTACGAGTCACATCATAATCATGTATGAGTTTGGTAACATGAGCTGGATAGAAAGGATCCGGTTCACATACCCACCTTTTTTTTTTTTGTGGCCCATCAACTATCAAAATAACTCATACTCAAAGAATAATATTTAAAGCAAAATTTTGTCAACCAAATAAAAAAAATATACTATCCAAGTAGGACCACCAACAATTAAGTATAGGTTAGAATTGAATCCATGGGCGATGTTAACTTCATTACATATAAATATAAACCAGTAGGATTGTGAATTCCTCTTCAAGTTCAGACAAATCAAAAGAGTCTTTATTTCGTTTGGATATTTGAAGCCCTTTGAACCAGGATCAAATGGATTATATTATTTTCTGTCGCACATATTATTATCTAAAAGTTTGCATAAAAAATTTAAACTTAAAATTTAAACCCTATCTCTAAATCAAAGTGTCTAAGTTACATGAATTTGGTGATGGAAAGTTTTAATCTATACTACTTTAAAAAGCAATAGTTAACTAAAAAGTGTTTTTAAAGTATGTCACATAACTTGAATGTTTGTTGTGAACGTGCTATATGACTTGAATGTTTGTTAAGAATATGTCATATAGTATGACACATGACACCTTCTCTGTCGACAATAATCAAAAGATGACATGTCATTAGCCTTATGGTTACTTAATGTCCACATGAATAGTAGATGTTTATTTGAAGCCTTCTTTTCTTTACAATTAATTATACTCATTGACTACTAATAAAAGAAGTTGTTAATTATAAATCTATTAAAATAATAAACCATATAGATTTATTAGATATTTAAAAAAAATATTATTAATTCATGCATCACACATGCTTGGTCTACCGTAAAATCAAAAGAATGAGTGCATTTACAAACAATGAAGTTAGCATCATTTTTGGATTCAAGTCTAACAAATGTATGAGTTATTAATTATTATGATAGAGAATGGGTGATTGAGAAAATGGATAAGTGAATTGTATCCATTCTATTCACTTCATGTCACCAAACTAGTACATAACAATGACGTGACCTTCACTCCTGTCTCTCTCCAAAAGGGTCCCAAGATGGCAACAACCTATTAAAAGGCAATAACTCTTCATGATATATAATTTTTGTTGATTGCAGAAAATTTGTAATATTTTTCACGAGGCTGATTTTAATTAAAAATTCTGAAGGGTTTTTTTTTTTTTTTGAAAATCTATGAAAATCTAAGAAGTGGACAAAGAAAGTAGTGAGACGTTTACAACAGGCTTAACTAACTACCATGGTGTAGTTGACCAGGATGAGTGAAATTTCTAATTCTCTCTCAAGTTCGAATCTCACATACCGCAATGAAAAAATATATGCATACTGATATCAAAAAAAAAAACGTTTACAACAAACCTTCACTTAGGAAGGTAATCTAGTCCTTCCACGGCATCGTTTATAGTATATGATTTTCTAGTAATCCAATCTTTTTTTTTATCGAATTGTATCTACAAATCCAAATATTATTCAGGAATATACACGCACGGAACCCTCATAATTTCACTCTATATGGTGGTAGTAAATAAAGCGTTAAATTCGATTAAATTTTTATACAAGCGGCCGTCAGGAGTATTAGTGCATTTATACGACGGGTCAGACAAGCAGACGACGTGCAGATGGCAAGAGGAGGCAAATCATCGTCTACGAAAAAAAAAAAAAGAAAAACAAGAGGAGGCAAATCCAGCACTCCAGGTCCACGTGTCAGCAAACGAGGGACGCTCCCTCCCAATAAAATGGCTCATCTCATCCAACGAACAATCCAAGAGGACAAAAAACTGAGAGAGGAAGAGAGACAAGAGGGCAATGGCAGCAGTAGCGACCTCCACATCACAGGCGGCGGCGGTGCGGTCGTCATCCTTCTCCCGCCGGTACTTCTCCGGGTTGCGCCGCACCACCGACGACGCGCTGCTTTTGCACCAGCAGTTCAGCGTCGACCTCCGCGTCTCGTCGCGGGAGGGGAGGAGAGCCTGCCGACCCGTCGTCGCCATGGCAGGGTCCGGAAAGGTGGCATCTTTTAGCTTCAGATTCAATTTCTTCAGAGTTTGCTCTGCTGTTCTCTGTGATTGGTTATGTGGATTTCCCTTTTTTTATGGTTCTTTCGGTAGCAATGTATGGCTCGAGAATTGGTCGATGTTGTGAAAATTGAAGAGAAATTGTGGAAAAGAGGTCGATTTTGCAACAGAATTGTCTACGCTTTCTTGCTGGGACTTGTATTTTTTTGGCTTCTTCCGTTCAAGTTTGTATTTCTTATAGAATGAGTTTTTTTATATAAAAATAAAATAAAATCTGGCATCTTTTCATAGTGTCCGGGAGTCCTATTTCGTTGTTTTCTCTGCTCAAATGGAAGCTAAAAGAAAGCGGGAGTTTCGCAAGTCGTGGCTGGCTGCCACCTAACTCGTTGAATTTCTTTGAATGATTTGTGTGGTTTTCTCTTAAGAATAAACGGTCATATCTCGTCTTGATTTGGGGGTCATTGGTGATTGTGAACTTAATAGACTCCGTGTATGTAACGACAAAGCATGCTTCGTTTTCAAAAAAACGACAAAGCATGCTTTCTGACATCAAGCATGATATTATTTGCGTCATGTTTATTCAAATGGTATAGTGTAGAATGCAGATGCTGGCAGAAATTTAAAATTTTGTTTATTTAACCTGTAAATAGGTCCATAGAAAATGCACTGGTCTAACATCCTTCCTGCAACATAAACCTAGAGTAACTTCTTAAGAGTTACAGCTTAATCTCTATTCTAACTTCTTGCGTACCAAGTTTTAACTCTCAGAACTTCCCTGTAGCTTACGGGAGGTGATATGTAATAGATGCTCTTTGAATGCCGTTGCTGGCTACATGTTTTTTCTATTTATTACAGTTGTTTTGCTTTTATCGTGTCCAACAATACCATATTGTTGCAAGATCATTAATTATTCTATTAATACCTTCTGAAAGGTAAATTACAGGATTTCCTAAATATAAATATTCACTGCACACTATACCTTCCGTTTCAAATTAACAAATTTCATTTAAGGTTCTCTTGCTAATGCTTTGGTTTTGTTGCTTGCAGTTTTTTGTAGGAGGCAACTGGAAATGTGTAAGTATGAGTCTAACATCTTCTCCTTGCCTTTTTTTCTTTAAGATATTTCAAATATCAGCAACTTTCTGTAAGATCCTTATGTTGAAGATTTAGCTTATTTTAGTCGTTTCTATGTATAAATTGTAGATGGGATTGATCTTGGTTTTTGTGATAATGATTTAGTATTTTGTCAATCAACGTCTGGTAAATTGGATTTGCCTTATTGTTCCTTAGACTTTCTGTCTTTCGCCTTTTTCAACAAAAATTGTAGAACTAGGACCCATTCATTTCTTGGTGTGCCATCTCTTTTACAATGAAAACCTCCTCTCTCAACTACTTCATCTGCCAAATTTGTATGTTACTCTGGCCACATGCCACTTCAACTAGCAGACAGTTTTGGGATGTTTTAAGAATGTTAAATTGCACCATAGTTTCATGAATGCCAAATATTCCAATCTCTTTATTCTATGTCATAATGTTAATGCATCGTTCTTTCTAATATCTCTTCTAGCCTAACATAGCTTTTTTATTTTGTCATTGTAGAATGGAAGTAAAGAATCTATTGATAAACTTGTCTCTGATTTAAATAGTGCACAGCTTGAATCCGATGTAGGTAAGATCTGCTTGCTATGTGATGCACACTGTACTTAGTTTATATGCTATTCATGATTCTTATTTTCTTGCGAGTTGCGATCCAGGTACCACTCTAACTTCCGTTATTGATCAAACCTAGAAAATAAAACTTCAATTTATTATGATGCTGCCTATGATGATATTAACACTTTTTAATAGAGTGAATTTTTAAGTTTCAAAGAAAATTTTAACTACTCAGAACTTTACGAGACAAAGTGCATGAATTTTTTTGAACTGGCTACTATGATGATGAGCCTTAATGATGAAATTTTCAGTGGGCAAGAAAATCCTCTCTGTGTCTATTTCTACTAAAAAATTTCTAGTGGAACATCTAAATTAACATGCAATGGTTGGTTTTTTTTATTTGTAAACACTAGAGTATCACTTTTTCATTGCATTTGGTACTAAACCTGTGAATCAACTAAAATGAAATGAGCAACTTAGTAACTAACAGAATGAGGGACTATGGAGCTTCAAAAGCTTTGATTTAGTTAAACTAATCTGGGTCACGGTAGTTATGAAAAAACATGTTCAGAAAGCAAGAAGCTAAGATGAGGATGTTAAGATGGATGAGTGTGTTAATACTTAAAAAAATAAATTAAGAAATGAATTCATTTGTAGGAAGGTAAGGTAGCACAAATTGAGGATAAAATTAAAGAGAGCCATCTTAGGTGGGTTTTCCATGATCATGTACAAAGAAGACCTCCAGGTATACATAATTTAACAAAGGATGTAGCACTGGATAGAGATTAAAGGAGAGGAAGGATATGTATGGTCGATCACACATAGTGGACTAACGTATGGTAGCTGTTGTTGAGAGGAAGATAGACCAGAAAAGAGATATATTTCTCTGGATGTGAGTTACATATTTATATAGGATATATTAGATATCTTAAACTAAGTGGATATCTAATAACCTAATAATCCACTACACTAAATACATATAATGCGAATTCTAACACTCCCTCTCAAGTTGGAGCATACATATCAATCACATACAGTTTGGTACACAAGGACTCAAAAAACCCCAACACTTAATTTCTTTGTGAAAATGTCGATCAACTGCTCTGATGATTGAGTGTAGGGTGTAGAAATGACTCCTTTTGTTACCATATCCTACGCATAATAACAGTCAATCTCTATGTGCTTTGTACGTTTATAAAAGGTAGGATTGTTAGCAATGAATGTGGCTATTTGATTATCATAATGCATGAGTATCGGTGTCTTAACAGTAAAATCAAGTTCTAACAAGAGAAATTTGATCTACATTATCTCATAAGCTGTTTGAGTCATGGATCTATATTTTTCCTCTGCACTGGATCAAGACACTACATTCTACTTTTTGTTGCATTAGGTGACGAGATTTTCTCCTACATATGTGCAAAAACTAGTTGCTGACTTCCTATCTCCTGCATATCCTGAATCTGAGTATATCATGATGTTCATATAATCATTTTTTTTGTAAACTAACTCTTTGTCTAAAGCTTTTTTAACATAGAAAAGAGCATGTAAGGTTCCACTCCAGTGTATTCTTCTAGGCTTATGCATGAATTAACTTAATAAACTGACTGCATATAAAATATCTAGATGAGTTACTGTCAAATATATAAGTTTGTCAATCAATCTTCTGTACTGATCAGGATCGTCTAACAGCTCTGAATTGGTATCCCAAAAGGATGGTAACTGCTTAATTGGAATGTTCTTTGGCTTGTACCTCAAAAGGCCTGTTTTTACAGGAGATTAAGGGCATACTTCTTATGAGACAATATCATTTTTCTATTTACATAAACAAACTTTATATCCAAAAAATACCTTGGCTTTTCCATATCTTTAGTAACAAAATGTACCTTAAGGTGTTCTTTTATTTCTTAAATGCCCTTTTTATCACTACCTATCGCCAATATGTCATCAAAATAGAGCATAAGAAATGCACATCCACTATCAATCTTTCTGTAGAAAACTAAGTGATCAACAACACGGCTTTAGAAACCCCCAATCATCACTTCCTTGTTGAATTATTCAAATCAGGTCCTGAAACTTTGTTAAATCACCTTCTATAGTCTACATACTCTATCCTTCTTCTGAGCAACATACCTTAGAGGTTGCCCTATAAGTACAGAATCAGTCAAAACACTGTATAAGAAGACATTCTTAACTAGACCTGTCAATTTCTGACACGACACGATAACACGATACGAACACGAACACGAACACAAACACAAACACAATATAATCGTATTTGGGTTTACCTTTATCATGTCTCATGTACTTATCGTGTCTATCCGGTAGACACGATTATTAAACCGGTCGTTTTCGTGTCTAAGATAAAAAATCTGATAAATACACGATAAGTATACGTTACCTAATCATGTATATAAATTATAACTTTCATTATTTTGAATAGTAGATGTTTATGATATGTTGTAGACTTATGATATTAACATATTGAACAATGGAACTTGTGAAATATTGTTGAATGATTGGTTTTATGAGTTATTGATTTGTCTTTGATTTGTCTACGTGTATGAAACGTGTAAATGTTAAATGTATACTAAACGTGCAATCTTTTATTAAACGTGTAACCATACAATAAACATGTACTTGTGTCAATTGGATCTTTATCGTGTCAAAACGACACGATTCACTTAAACGTGTACTTAACGGGTCATATCGTGTATACACACTAACAGACAATTCATGTTTGGGTTTAGTATTAGGTACACGATAATTAAATGGGTCATGTTTGGGTTTAACATGTATGTATAGTATACACGTTTATACACGACACGATAGGTACACGACACGATTCATTTGACAGGTCTATTCTTAACATCTAATTGACACATATCCCAAGAGTTGTTGATGGCAATGAATAATATCATCTAATTGAATTGAGGCGAATAATAGGTGAGAATGTCTTGGAATAATCAATACCATATGTCTGAATGAATCCATGAGGAACCAGTCTGGCTTTATATCTGTCTATGGTGCTATCTACCTTATACTTTACAATGTAGACCCATCGACAAGTCACTACGTTAGCTCAGACAGGACGAATCACCAACTTCCAAGTGCCACGAGCTGCTAATGTAGCTATCTTCTCATTTATTGTTGTCTTTTATTGAAGAAGTAAAAGTGCTTTCTGATGATTCCTAGGAATAAGATTCAGAAGAAAAAGACAATGTAAAATTACGAAAACGAGAAGGAAGAGAATCATATGATACAAAATTAGAGATGGAATAAGTAGTGGAGGAATGAGTACCTTTTTGAATGACTATTGGGAGGTCAGAATCACTTGAAGGTGGATTTACATTTGTAGAGGAAGTCGATTCTGTTATAAGAGGCATTGGTGTTTGCTGACGGTGTTGATATACTTGTAAAGGACAAGGAATCTCTGTACTGATAGTAGGGGGATCCTAATAACCTACAACTAGAGAATCAACAATAGAAGGAAGAGGGACAGACTCAACAATAAGTGCAGAATCATTTAAATAACATTAACATATACAAAATATCGTCTGGAAAGAGGATAAAAATATCGATAATCCCATTGAGTTCTAAAATAACCCACAAAGATACATTTGATGGACGTGGGAGATAATTTATCAAGTCTAGAGAAATCTTGGACAAAGACAAAACACTTAAACATACAAGGGGTTAAAGGAAACAGAGTGATATCTGATCGAAGATGTCGAAGAGGGACTTCACTGCTTAAAGGAGTAAAAGGCATACTATTAATAAGATATGTTGCAGTAAAGATAGCATCAAACCAAAGATATTTCAGAACTTTCATATGTAGTAAGATAGTGCGAGTGACATCAAGTATATGTCTATGTTTTCACTTAGTCACCTTATTTTATTGAGAGGTGTGAGGACACGTAGTCTGATATATAATATCTATGGATACACAATAAGACTTAACCTTAGATTGAACAAATTCAAGGACATTATTTGTACCTAAAATTTTTGGAGCAACATCAAATTGATTTTTTATTTTTGTAATAAAAGTTTTGAGTACATCATAAACATGACTTCGATCTTTAAGTAAATATACCCAAGATATTTTTAAAAAATAATCAATAAATACAATATAATAATGATGACCAAACACAAATGGAACTCTGGTAAGGCCTCAGATATCACAATGGACTAACTCAAATAAAGTAGGACTTGACACAAGACGTAAATGTCTAAAGAAAACACAATGGTATTTACCTAATTGATACGACTCACAATTAAATGGAGTAATTGAAACCCATGGTAAAATCTACCTAATAATGATGACCAAACACAAATGGAACTCTGGTAAGGCCTCAGATATCACAATGGACTAACTCAAATAAAGTAGGACTTGACACAAGACGTAAATGTCTAAAGAAAACACAATGGTATTTACCTAATTGATACGACTCACAATTAAATGGAGTAATTGAAACCCATGGTAAAATCTACCTAATAATGATGACCAAACACAAATGGAACTCTGGTAAGGCCTCAGATATCACAATGGACTAACTCAAATAAAGTAGGACTTGACACAAGACGTAAATGTCTAAAGAAAACACAATGGTATTTACCTAATTGATACGACTCACAATTAAATGGAGTAATTGAAACCCATGGTAAAATCTACCTAATAATGATGACCAAACACAAATGGAACTCTGGTAAGGCCTCAGATATCACAATGGACTAACTCAAATAAAGTAGGACTTGACACAAGACGTAAATGTCTAAAGAAAACACAATGGTATTTACCTAATTGATACGACTCACAATTAAATGGAGTAATTGAAACCCATGGTAAAATCTAC
>JAMKQA010031776.1:0-18170 GCA_024699735.1 Posidonia australis
ATTGGGTCTGATAAGTCTTTGGGGTGATTTGTGCCCTAATGTTGCACTATAAATAAGTGCTGTAACCTTGTAACAGGGTGTGAGAAAACTAGTGAAACTACCAAAAGACGCCCGTGGAGTAGGCTTAGGCTGAACCACGTAAAACCTAGTGTTGTGCATGATCCTCCATCTCTTCTACCTCCTTCCCCCGTATTGAATCCTATCACAGAGTACAGGGAGAAAGCACAAAAAAAACCCTAAGCGCCTGCCACCTCCGTACTCGCTGTCGGCCGCCTGACCTGCGTCGGACGTGTCCTCCTGCCCTCTCGCTGCCTTCAGACCTCCTGCCTGCGTGCCCTAAGGCCTCCTCCACTGCCGACAAGCCTGTATGTGGCCTGCAGTCCACTGCAGATCGTCCAGACGACCGTTCCGCCGCCGTCGTCGGCCGTACGACGTCACCGACTCATGTTGTGTCACCGGTGATGCCTGGTTGTCTCTCCCATCCACTTGTTAGGGCAGTCCAGCCCTTCCTAGCCATGTTTTAGGCCCTTCTCCAGTCTCCAGTTGGTGTTGTATGTGGATACGTCACATCTACACACCGTGGTGAGCAATTGGTCTACTTTTTTCGTCGTTTTCAGACCATCTATTTGTGATTTGCTACTGAAAATCAGTGAGGATGTCATCCCGTGATTCGTTTATTAAAAACATGAGTGGTACCTCTGAGAAACTCTCTGGCCCCAACTATCATCTGTGGTCTTAGAGTTTTGAGACATTTGTTTTGGCACACAGAAAATTGAAGCACCTTACAGATCATCCTCCAGATATCAAATCTAACATTTATGAAGATTAGTTGGCCGATGATGCGGCGGTTATTACTTAGATAGCTAACAGTATAGAGCCTTTTATTGCACGTGGTGTCATATCATTACGGCCAGTAAAGAAGATTTGGGATACTCTTCGACTCACCTATGGATATGAGAAGAATATTTCCAGAGTTTGTGAGATTTATGAACAACTTTTCACTCTACGGTAGGAGGACAGATTTGTTTAGGATCTCTTCACTGTTTTTCGAGCATTACTAGAGAAGTTGGATATTCATCAGCCTTTGACGGTTGATATCACCCGCCTGCGTCAGTACCGTGAAGAATTAGCGATTGCTGTGTTTCTCTCTGCCCTGAATCTAGATCTCAGTTTACAGATTTGAGGACAAGTATTGACTGCTGATGTATTACCCGATCTTCATACCACGTTCAGCAAGACTATGCGAGTGTCTATTGCTACTTCTCATACAGTGTCAGAGCCTTCTACCATGGCGGTCACCCGTAGATGTGGACGTGGTGGTGCACGAGGAGGGCGTGGTGGTGCACGAGGAGGACGATACAGGAGGATGGCCACATTGTACACACTGTGGACGGTTGGGTCACCGAGTTGAGCGATGCTGGGATATTATTGGTCGTCCTCAGACGGCTAATATGACTACAGAGGCCCTCATATCTGTTGCTATTATTGAGCCATCGACATTCACTGTATCACAGGTTGATTACGAGGGCCTTGAGCAGCTAAAGGTCACTAACTCCACTGCCACAGCCACACATGCCAGCACTTCAAGTACTAGTGCCCTATTTGCCTCGAGAGACTCCTCCTGGATCATTAATTCCGGTGCCTTCTCCCACATGTCAGGTACTCGTAGTTTGTTTACACAATTATCTCAGTTATCTGATATTCGGACTGTCACGATTGCTGATGGCCGAACTTACCCAGTCTCTGATGAGGGGGTGATCCACACCTCTTTACAGTTACCACTAGAGAGTGTCCTTTTTGTCCCTGATTTCCCTGTAAATTTATTATCCATTAGTACTATTACAAAGCAGCTTAAATGTAATGTGACTTTTTTCCCTTTTCACTGTACCTTTCAAGATTTACAGATGGGGAGGAGGATTGGTTCGGCACGTGATCGAGGAAATGGAGTGTACCTGCTAGTTCGTGATGAGATTCCTCAAGACTTGGCTTCTACAACATCTACTGTTGAGTCCTCTTCCTTGTGGCACAATAGACTGGGACATCCGTCTCATTAGAAACTCCAACAGGCCTTACCGTGGCAGTTCATGTCTCGTTTTGATTGTGCGTCGTGTCAGTTAGGTAAGCACCATCGTGCTTCGTTTGAACAGTTACGTCTTGCGTCTAGTAGCACAGCATTTGAGTTGGTTCATTGTGATGTATGGAGTCCATTTAGAGTCCAGTCTGTGTCGGGTCATAGGTACTATATTGTTTTTATTGATGATTTTCCTCGAATGTCCTAGGTATATTTATTGAAAGATCGAAATCATATTCATAATGTATTCAGAAATTTTCTTAATGAAATAAAGAATCATTTTGATGTGACTCCCAAGTTTTTGAGAACTGACAATGCACTTAAGTTCACGCATTCTAACGTCACTTCTAAGTGTGCCTTACTGGATATCATTCATCAGACATCCTGTCCTCGTACCTCACAGCAAAATGGGGTTGCAGAACGTAAGTATAGGTACATTCTAGATGTCATTCGTACACTTATGGTGCATATGCAGGTTCCAAAACATCTTTGAGCTGATGCTGTGCTTACAACCACCTATCTTATCAACAGGATGTCTGCTACCCCACTTAGTAGGGAGGTTCCACTTCGTCGTTTACAACCAGACTCCACCTTATTTAGTCTGACACCGAGGGTGTTTAGGTGTGTGGCCTTTGTTCAGGACCTTTCCCCTAGATTGGACAAACTGTCTTCACGTGCAATAAAGTGTGTTTTTGTCGGTTATTCGCGAACTCAAAGGGGTTATCGGTGTTTTCATCCTCCCACTCGTCGGTATTATGTTTCTGCAGATGTTACTTTCTTTGAGTCTGAACCATATTACAGTGTTCCTCCACCGTCCAGTGTGTCTGTCCCTGTTCCCTCGATTGTGGAGTTGCAACATGCTGATCCTCAGTCTACACCGACCGTTCCACCACCAGCGTTTTCATCCTTGCAGGTATATCGTCGACGGTAGCATCCTCTAGAACCTCCTCAAGACGAACCACCCTCCTCTGCAAATGAATCCGCCCACTAATTCCTCAGACATGCCTATAGTCCTACGAAAAGGTACTCGTTTATGTACAGTTCATCCTATTTCTCATTTTGTATCTTATGATGCTCTACACCCTCGTTTCCGTAGCATTGCATTGTCCCTCCATTCTCAGACCATTCTCAGGAATTACAAGGAGGCACTTTCTCTTCCACATTGGAAGGCTACTATGAATGAGGAGATTACGGCACTTACTAGTTGTGGCATATGGGAGTTAGTGACCCGCACTGCTGGGGCTACAATGGTCACCTGCAAGTGGGTGTATACTATCAAATACAAAGCAGATGGCAGCATTGATAGATACAAGGTTAGACTGGTTGCTCGGGGTTTTACTCAGACATATGGCATCGATTATGAGGAAACTTTTTCACCGGTTGCTCGTCTCAATTCAATTCGGGTGCTGTTGTCTCTTGCATAGAATAATTCCTAGGATATGTGCCAGCTTGATGTCAAGAATGCCTTCCTCTATGGCGATCTGACTGAGACAGTCTTGATGGAGTAGCCTACGGGATACGTTGCTCAGGGAGAAGATTGTGTAAGCAGATTACGAAAGGCTATCTATAGGCTAAAGCAAAGTCCCAAGGCGTGGTTTGAGAAGTTTAGCCAGGTGGTACTTGATGGTGGCTTTCAGAGATGTGCAGTAGATCACTCTGTGTTTTATAGGCACACAGGTCGTAGATGTGTCATACTGGCTGTATATGTGGATGACATTCTAGTGACTAGGACTGATATAGAAGGAATTACAGAGAAAAAGACTCATCTTCACAGACACTTTGTGACCAAAGACATAGGAAAGCCTCGTTATTTTCTGGGGATCGAGTTTGCATATGGACATGGTAGGATGACTCTATCACAGAGGAAGTATGTATTAGATCTCTTAGAGGAGACAAGCCTTCTAGGATGCAAACCAGAAAGCACCCCTATCGAGCAGTCATCATCTTTTTGGGATAGCAGCTTAGAGCTACTGGAGGATCCTGATCAATACCGTAGGCTGATTGGCAAACTCATTTACTTGACGGTGACGCGACCTGATATTTCTTATGCAGTCAGTCTTCTGAGCCAGTTTATGCATAAACCTAGGAGAGTATACTGGACAGGTGCTTTACGGGTCTTATCTTATGTGAAAGGGGCATCAGGAAAGGGTCTGGTATACAGGAAAAATAATCACACCAGAGTTGAGGCCTACTCAGATTCAGGATATACAGGTGATAGAAAATCCACATCCGGTTTTTGTACGTATGTGGGAGGCAATTTGGTCACCTGACGGAGCAAGAAACAAAATGTGGTGTCCAGGTCTAGTGCAGAGGTGGAGCACAGATCTATGGCTCAGACAACGTGTGAGATGATGTGGGTGAAGTTACTGCTTGAGCAGTTTGGGTGTGATGTTGAGGTTCCTATGTCTATGAGGTGTGATAATCAAGTTGCGATCTTTATCGCAAACAATCCCACCTTTCATGAAAGAATAAAGCACATCGAGGTTGACTGCTACTTTGTGAGAGATCTGGTTATGAATGGAGTTATATCTACTCCATATACGCACTCTTTAGAGCAACTAACAGATATACTCACCAAAGATCTTGCAGTGAGTGTGTTTGAGTCTCTATGTGACAAGCTGGGCATGGTTGATATGTATGCTCCAGCTTGAGGGGAAGTGTTAGAATAAATGGGGATATATTTTATAGTTAAACGGGTTATTGGATATCCATATATCCATGGGGTGTCTAATACCTATATATATGTAATCCTCACTAATCAATAGAGAACTTTTGGATTTCCTCTCGTAACAGTAAGAGAGTAAATTCAATTATAAATAATGTACATTTTTGAGAGAATTGTCGAAAGGTTGTAAATATTATGGCACTAGTTTCAAAGGTCCTTCGATTAGTGGATAGAAGCCTACCATGGATTTCTTATATGAGACAATGAGATTGATGAAAGATATTGTAGCTGATGCAGCATACAGATCATCTTAGACATATCTTAAAATTATAGATGATAGATGGTCTACCATGCTTCTTCATTTTCTACATGAAGCTGGTAAGCATTTTAACATGAACATTCATAATTTTCTTCATTATATTTCACTAATTACAAAATTATTTGCTAAATAAGATTTTTTTTATTAATGTAGCATATTATTTGAATCCACGGTTCCAGTACAGTCATCAACTTGACAGTCGTATTGATTTATTAGCATCTGTTAAAGATGTGATCAAAAAATTGGAGCCTAATGTCAATGTCCAAGTACAAGCTCTCAATGAATTGAAGTACTTTCAAAATGAACTTATGTCATTTAGAGAGCCTCATACGATACGTTCTCGCGATACAATGACTCCAAGTAATATTTTTAATATCAGTTCTTTTATTTCATAATATTATTCCATAATATAGTTAATAAATAAATATCATATTTCAGGTGAATGGTGGATGTTAAATGGAACAGATGCTCCACATCTAAGGAATATTGCTGTAAAGATTTTATCTCAAACGACAACAGCATCTGGTTGTAAACGAAATTGGAGTACATTCAACCTTATTCATACAAAGAGAAGAAACATATTAGGCACTGCAAGGTTGAATGACTTAGTATTTGTGCATTATAACATGCGGCTAAGAAAAAAACATATTAAAGAGGGAGAAAAAAAAAGATTACATGGATCCAATAGATCTTGCATATATTTATAATGAGGACAAAGAAGATGATCCCATACTTAAATGGTTGCAAGAAAATGGAGAACCAGTTCTAGATGAAGAAGAAGGTAGACCATCTTTTAGGATTGCTAGTGAAATGAGCATTTGTGTAGAGGAATACATAAGCTTATCAGGACGCTCTCGTGGACATACTCCAGGCTTAAGGGGTGATAGTAGCACAGATGATGATGACACACAACCACCAGACGATGATGATGGTGGCATTAGAGATGTAACTCCACCTGCAATAGAAGAGTCACAAGAGCAGAGAGAGACAAAGGCCACTTAACCCATTTACAGGGGAGGATGCCTTCACACATGCTACACAAGATGAAGGTCATGAAGGCCGGCCAGAAATTTATTATCGACGACGGGGTCATCGTGATCAACAATTAAATGAGGATTCTTGGAGCAGTCATACAAGAAGATCTTTGTTAGACTCACTTGACTATTTGAGTATTCATGATCCTAGAGATCCTTATGATTATAATTCTTATGGAGGTGGTTATGTTGGACAAACAGACTATAGTACTCCAAGCGATTCGAAAAGAACTACATCTTCTTATGCTCCAAGGGAACAAACTGAATGGGATATGGATTCATTATTTCATTATGCACCTCCTTCAACACAATATGAAGAGCAACCACCTGAACGTCCTCTAAGTTATTTTTATATTCCTCGACAGCCTCAACCAATATATATAATTCCTCAATATCCACCAATAGGATTCTTAAGACAACTGCCAATATTACAATACCACTACTTCATTAATGAATATAGACATATTATAATCATAACTTGGAACAACTACGTGTTCTGGAGAGAGTCTCAAATTCGACAACAAATTCATCGAGGACACAATATGACTGATGTATAGGAAGAATATTTTGATCAACCAAAGTATTCTTCATGGTATTAAGCATATATAAGGTAACTTTTTTGAATCTTTTTGTTTTTAAACATTTATTAAGTATTTTTATGTATTATTTATACTTCAGGATATTTCTAATAGGTTTATCTACTATATTTTCATGTGATACATATTGAGGAAGTTGATCTAAATAGTCTAATATGTAGATTATTACTTTAGTTTATCCAAGAGTTTCAAATCAAAATTCAAGTTTTTTTTACCATTTCCATGGACTTCCGTAAATTTACCGCGTTTCCACCAACATTTCCACCGATGTCCGACACGTTTCCTATTTTTGTCAGACCGAAGTCCAACACAAAACCGACATTTGATTCTATGCTATTTACATCAGTCCTGTAATTGTGCATTTTTGTCCCAGATGTCTCTACTTTAGTGGCATTTGCATTTGGTTCATCCATCTTTGGAATAGCTTAAGCAAATTATTTATGTTAATATGACAATATTGTCGCTTCAGTACAAAGCGTGTCACTCGTCAGTTATGAAAATAACATAGATCAATCTTTTCTTCTAGACTTTGGTAAATATCATAGTTCATAGTGATGTTTAGGGTTTATGCTATTTTTAGCTTATTTTTGGTTTGTGATATGTGAAAAGATAGGGAAAAAGTATGTATTGCATATCTAGGAAGGTACACACATATATAGGGTCTATTAGACATTCTAGATTAAATGGATATCCAATAACCCAATTATCCATGATACTTAACCCACACAAATTGATATATAACACTCTCCCTCAAACCGAAGCATACATATCAACTATGCCCAGCTTGTTACATAAAGACTGAAAAACACCAATACTTAATCTTTTTGTGAAAATATTGACTAGCTGCTTCAATGACTGAGTGTAAGGTATAATCACAACGCTTTTCATTACTAGGTCTCTCACATAGTGATAATAAACTTCTATGTGTTTCATGTGCTCATGAAATGTGGGATTATTTGAAATAAAAATGGTAGCTTGATTATCATAATGCATCAACATGGGCTACTCATCATTGAAACCAAGCTCTACCAAAAGTAACTTGATCCACATCATCTCGCAAGCTGTTTGAGCTATGACTCTATACTCTGCCTCAGCACTACATCTTGACACAACAATCTATTTCTTACTACGCCAAGTGATTAGATTCCCTCCTACATAAGTACAGAAATCAAATGTTGATTTTTTATTTCCTCGGTGTCCTACATAACCAGAATCTAACTAGGCTATGATCCTCACATGACTATTTCGTCTGTAGACTAAGTCTCTGCCTGGAGCATCTTTTACATAAGATAGAACTCGTAAAGTTCCCATCCAATGTACTCTCCCGGGCTTATACATTAACTAGCTTAATAGACTAACTACATATAAGATATCTGACCGAGTCACTGTCAAGTATATGAGCTTTTCAATCAGTCGTCTGTACTAATCGAGGTCCTCTAATAAGTCTAAACTAGTGTCTCAAATGGCCGATGTCTGCTCAATTGGAGTACTCTCTTGCTTACACCTCAGAAAGCCTGTTTCCTGTAGAAGATCTAGAACATACTTCGTCTGAGATAGTGACATTTTCCTATTTACATAATAAATTCAATGCCAAAGAAATACCGTAGGTTTCCCATATTTTTGGTAACAAAGTGGACCTTCAGATGCTCTTTAATCTCTATAATCTCCCTTTTATCACTTCTTATCACTAAGATATCATCCACATACACTGCTAGAATAACACATCCACAAGTAGTTTTCCTGTAAAACATTAAGTGATCAACAACACACCTTTGAACACCACCAGCTATAGCCACTTGACTGAATTTTTCATACCATGCTTGAAGACTCTGCTTTAAACCATAGATTACTTTCTTCAATTTACATACTCGATCCTCCCCTTGAGTAACATAACTTGGACATTACTCCATAAGAACAGACTCAGTCAGGTCATCATATAAGAAAGCATTTTTAACATCTAACTGACATAAATCCCAAGAATAGTGGATAACAAGAGACAGTATAACTCTGATGGAATTAAGACGAGCTACAGGAAGGGAAGTCTCAGCATAATCAATACTAATGTCTGAGTGAACCTACAAGCAACCAATCTAGCTTTATATCTGTCTATACTCCCGTCAACTTTGTACTTGACTGTATAGACCTATCTACAGGTAACAACTGTAGTTCCAACAGTGCAGGTCACCAACTCTCAAGTACCACAACTAATCAAAGCAGCAATCTTCTCATCCATCGCAGCCTTTCAGTGAGGAAGTGATAGAAACTCCTGATGATTCCTAGGAATAGACTTAGCAGAAAGAAATGAAGTAAAGCTACGAAAACGAGGGTGAAAAGAATTATATGATACAAAATTGGAGATAAGATGAGCAATGCAAGAATAGGTACCTTTACGAATAGCAATATAAAGATCAGAAGAGCTAGAGGACGGATTTGCATCTGTAGATGAAGACAACTCAATTGTAAGAGGCACTGGTGTGAGCTGTCGTCGTCTATAGACCGGTAAAGGACGAGATTCATGTGGAGACACAATTTGAGGCCCGGATGAGTCAATATCCGAAGGATTAACAAGAGACGGAAGGGAGACAAACTCAACAGAAAGTAAAGACTCTTCAAAATAACGCATGGACTAAAAAAAGATAACATCAGCAAAGACATAATATCGCCAACTAAGAGAGTGAAAACAGCGATAATCCCTTTGTGTTCTAGAATACTCCACAAAAATACGTTTGATGGATCTAAGAGACAGTTTATCTAAACCAGAGTCCTAAACAAAAGTTACACACTCAAAAACACGATGAGTCAAGGAAAGTAAGGTGGTGTTAGGTTTAAGACGGCGAAGTGGAACCTCACCTACAAGAGGAGCAGAAAGCATGCAATTTATGAGATAAGTAGCAGTGAGTACAACATCAGACCACAAAGACTTTGGAACATCCATATAAAGTATAATCGTACGAGTAACATTCAATATATGTCTATGTTTACGTTCGACAACCTTATTTTGTTATGAAGTGTGGGGACACAAGGTTTGATGTATAATCCCTTGTGAAGCATAATGAGATACAACTTTGGATTGAACAAATTTTAGGACATTATCAGTATACAAAAATTTTAAAGTAATATCAAATTGATTTTTTATTTTTGTAAGAAAAGTTTTGAGAACATCATAAATATGACCATGATCTTTAAGCAAATACATCCAAGATACTATCAAAAAATCATCAACAAAAATAATATAATATCTATGATTAGATACTGATGGAATTTGAGACGAACCACAAACATCACAGTAGACTAACTCAAACATACTATAATTCAATATAAGACGCAAATATTTAAAGAAAGCACGACGATGCTTACCCAATTGACACGACTCATAATTAAAATGAGAAACAGAACACTAAGGTAATGTCTACTATAGCTTCTGGTGAGATAGATGACCTAACCGGACATGTCACAATGAAGAAGATTTAAATATGGATGCCATAGACGCAAGTCCTCGAGGTAAATTGTAACGTCCCTAATTCCCATAATAATTTAAAACAATTTAAATTACAGGAAATTAAAAGCTAAATAGTAATATCAACTATCAGGATCCTATATGTGCGGCTACGATACTCTGAACTATGTGCACTATGCTAAAACCCATCTGCATGTTTACATCTGCAACTTAAAAACTACGAAGAACAAGTATGAGTGGCGAAAGTCACCCAACACTCATTTCACGAAAACAATGGAAAACAAATCTATATTACTTTTTTCCTTAAAATCATTTTACAAATCATTTTCTCCAAAACCATCCAAACTGACCAACTAGGCTCAATAAGTCGAAAACCACAACAAACGTAGTCCACATCGGCCAAAACAACAAACAAAACTCTACCAGACCAAAACCACAAACAAGACCCTCAATGACCAAAACCACACACAGTAAGTCAGGAAGTTCAATGCCAAGCTACCAACTCTAGCTACAAGCAGCCACCGAGATGTACTGCACTATCATAGTGAAACCACCCTGTGTAGGAGCGATCACCGTTCCGTAAATCTTCCACCTGAAGAACCCTCACAAATTCAACCCTCTCTGGGAAAGCAGTCCTGTCTCTCAGGACGCTACAACTATGGGCACGTGTTCCACACACATTAAGCACCACAGGATATGCCTCCTCACGGCGTCCTCCACATAGTACTTGGAAGGAGTGTCATACCTCTACATCCGACAACACCCGAACCTCAGTGCTCACAGCGATAGCAGAAGTATCATACCTCCTTGTCATGTCACAAGGTACCTCAACCTTGACCCCGTAAACGACAGTCAGGAAGTATTCTACCTCTAAGACTTGACAAACACTCGCCTCAGTCTCTTGACCCCCGACCTCAACCAGGAGTATCCTACCTGGAGAACCCTCACAAATTTAACCCTCTCTGGGAAAGTAGTCCTGTCCCTCAAGACGCTACCAGCTAAACGACACGTGTCCCACACACATTAACCACCACAGGATATGCCTCCTCACGGCGTCCTCCATATAGTACTTGGAAGGAGTGTCATACCTCTACATCCGACAACACTCGAACCTCAGTGCTCACAGCGACAGCCGAAATATCATACCTCCCTGTCATGTCACAAGGTACCTCAACCAGTGGACCTCAACCTTAACCCCATGAACGACAGTCAGGGAGTATCCTACCTCCAAGACTTGACAAACACTCGCCTCGGTTTCTTGACCCCCGACCTCAACCAGGGAGACACGTCCGACTACCTAAGAATGTCATCACATTTCCTAATCCCGACGACAAGATCCCACGATGTCTCGGTCTACACACAGAAAATCAAGAAAAGTATTTTCCAAAATGAGCCAACTCATCTTTTTGAAAATTACTTTCAAATCATTTTGTATATTTGGAAACTCATTCAAAAACCACGACAAAATGACACATCAGGTGTCCCACAAGACCATCACTGATGACCCACGATCCCATCTCAAATGGACAAAATAAACTAATCTAGAAATCCTTGAAAAATAATCTTTTCATAAGGGCAATTGGCGCCTAGATCGGCAAATCGTTTTGAAAACGGAATACCGAAATTTCCTAATTCAGTCGACCAAAAGGGATCGATCGTCCGAATTGAGTACAGGTCAACACTTGAGGTATGAAATGACACACCGAAAACTAGATCGGTCGACTAAAAATCCCTGATCTAGTAGTCTGATTTGGTTCAGTCGACTGAAACTACATGAGAACCAAACTGATAAAAAACAACATACCGAAATGATTCGGTATGCCGTTTTCTGTAAAAACTGAAAACAACCTCGAGCCTACGAAATTACCTAAAATGGGACCAAGGGACGAACCTCCAAAACAAGCACCACAAAATCCAACTAAAACATATATTTTAAACCCTCAAGTTTACTTTAAATATACACAAACAAAACAAAAATCCATTCATCACACAGAAAGATATTAATTCATAAACACAGAGGGATCAAAAAGACCCAAATCACAACCACCATAAATAGCCATAAATGTTACAATAAATCATCAAAAATTCACAATAAATTCTAAGAATGTAAATTTACCTAGATTGAATGTATTCCTATCCTTTTCTACCATTTTCATGCTTTCTACAATACGAGAATGAGATGCATATCTGAGAACGCACTCTAACGATCCACTCTAATCTCCAACCAACTCTAGCGACTCCAAGCGTCCTTGGCCACTCCACGATTTCAAGGACACTGCATCGGAGCTCCATGCACCGCCTCAGGCTGCTACCGTCCTCTGTTTCTTCACGGCACCACTGGTAAGAGAAAACAAGAGAGGGAGAGAGTGGGTGAGGGGGAGAGAGAGACAAGGGAGGGAGAGTGTGAGTGGGTGGGAGAAGAAGAGGAGTGGAGGAGGGGAGAGGTGAGGTGGGGGAAGGAGGCACCGGCAGTCGTGAGGAAGAGGAGGGGAAAAGGAGACATGAGGAGGAAGGAAGAGGAGGGTGTGACGGGTTCGTTGCATGATTCACATTCTTAAATAGCCACACCACTGGGAAAGTGTGCATGCGACCAACCAGACGTCCATGCATGTCCGCAATAACCAACAGAACTACACACCACAACCACTCGCTCCTAACACGAGGCCAACTGCAAACGTCACCAACGGACCCACAAACACAATGTCAACCACGCACAATGCCAACCACGTAAGGACAAGCACAGGAACACACAAATAGAAGCTAATCCACGAAACTCAAGTCTAAAACCACAAATTCACACACTAGGCCTCGAGAACAGTAACACTCGTCTAAAAATAAATTCATTAAAAATGTAAATAATTACAAAATGAATTTACGGGTATTACATATATCATCACTAAATAGCAGGTACACATTATTTCTTCGTTGAAGGTCCAAATCAATCCTCCTTCCTATCTGTAAATCCTAAAAAGTACAATAGAAAGGAAAAAAAAGTGACATAACAGTGTAATTGTTTAGTAATGACATTAATTGATAGAAGATTTGCAGGAAAGTCAACACAAAAAGAACATTTTCAAGAGACAGTTGTGAAAAGGTTTACACAACCCCTTCCACTGAGACCGGACAAGATCGACTATCGATAATTGCCACAGATCGAATATCAGAAAGTTAAGACAAACAAGTAAATAAAGTTTTTGTACCTGACATATGATAGGAGGCACTGGAATCAATGATCTAGGAGGAATCCCTGGATGTAAGGAGAGAACTAATACTTGAAGAGCTTACTTCTGTAGCAGTGGCGACAGAGTCAGTCACCTTTAGCTGTACGAGCTGCTCATAGTCAGCTTGAGATACAGTTAAAGTCTACTTCTCGCTGGTCGAAGCCATAAGTGGTGACTCTGTACTAACATATACGGTCGGTGGTCTATCAATCAAATCTCAATAGTGATCTCCTCAATGTCTCATCCATCTACAATGTGAGCATTTTAGACATCCACCACCGTCTGACCTACCACGACCACCTCCTCTGTGACCACCACATTCACGTCCCCTCGTAGCTGCCATAGTTGATGATACAGGAGTCGAGGTAGAAGTCCTTGTAGAAATCCATAATACCTTGGCAAAGGCAGTCTGTAAGTCAGGAACACTATCAACATCCAAAATCTTTCCTCGAATCTGTGAACTAAGATCAGAATTCAAACTGAATAGATATATGGTCACTACAAGTTCCTCTCGATATCTCTTCATCTAATTGACATCATCAGTAAGAGGTTGATGCATTTCAAACTCATCAAGTAAGGCACGTAAAAGAGTAAAATGCTCCTATACAATTCTTTCACCCTAACAGAGTGTAAACAGCTACTCATAGGCCTCGAACACCCTAGAAATGTTCTTCTCGTGCCTACACATGAGTTGACATGTATCCTAAATCTTCTTGGTTGGCCGTAGTAACATAACACTCCATGCAACTAAAAGTTCCATACTATCTCCAAGTCATGTTACAATAGCTGCATCATCGGCACACCAATCCTCATAGGCGGGCATCTTTATTGTCTAAAGGAGGGTGTATAAGATGCTTCAACTTCCGATGAGCATTTATGAAAGTCTCGAAGCTTTACGACTAGAAAAGATAATTTGTACCATTGAGTTTCTCAGAAGTGCCACTAAGATGCTTCGCCAACGACTCTTGAGATGCCATGTTAGAGTAAATAATAAACAATGCACAAGAAGTGAATCAGACTGCTCACCAACATGTGTGGATGGAACATATCCACACACAAACGGAGACAGGAGACTGTAGACGGCCTAAAACATGGCTTAATGTGCCACACCATGACACAGGTGAGGCTGGGCTACCCCCACGCCTAGACTAGAGGTGACTAGAGGGCTCGTCGGTGGTTGGACATTCGCTAGAGACCGTAGACAACCCGAAGGTAACCAGCGACTGGCCTCGAAGACACTGACAGCTAGCCTAGGGGGAGAGAAGTGGAAAGGCGATGAAATTATGGCCAACGGAAGCTTTGACAAGAGTTGTCGATGGCAACTAGAGGGTTGGCCGAGGCTGTCGACGCCTGCGGAGGAGGACGGATTGGCCGACGACGTTGGGGAATAAAGGGGACAACTGCCTAGGATTTATCCTTGAGCTCTGGTACCATGTGAGATGTGAAAAGATAGGGAAAAAGTCTACATTGCATATCTATGAAGGTACATATATATATATATGGTCTATTAGACATCTTACACTAAATGGATATCCAGTAACTTAATTATCCATGATACTTAACCCACACAAATAAATATATAACTTTAACATGGTTTTTATTATTTCATTATATTTGTCGATGATTATTCTAAAAATGACTTGGATCTACCATCTTAAGGATCAATCTCAAGTCGCTATTGTACTATAAAAATTTTATAACAAAATAAAATATCAGTTTTCTGTGGTTGTTAGTATTGATAATTACCTATGTGAAATGTAGAAAACGAGAGGGAAAAAGTGTGTATTGCATATTATGTGAATGTATAAATATATAGAGTCTACAAGATATCTTAGACTAAATAGATATCCAATAACTCAATTATCTATGATACTTAACCCACACAAATAGATATATAACTCTAACACTCTCCCTCAAGCAGGAGTGTACATATCAACCATGCCCAGCATGTTACATAAAGACTGAAAAACACCAACACTTAATCCCTTTATCAAATATTGACTAGCTACTTCAATGACTTAGTGTAAGATGTAGTCACAACCCCTTTCAAAGGTCACACACCCAAAGACACGAGGGGTTAAGCAAAATAGGATTGTATCTAATTTAAGACGGCGAAGTGGGACCTCCCCCAAGTAGAGCAGAAGGCATTTGATTTATGAGGTAAATAGTAGTGAGTACAACATCAAGCCACAATAATTTTGGAACATTTATATGAAACATAATCGTACGAGTAACATCCAATATATATTTATATTTACGTTTGGCAACCCAATTTTGTTGTGAAGTATGAGAACACATGGTCTGATGTATAATCCCTATGGAAGCACAATAAGATGTAACTTTAGATTAAACAAATTCTAAAATATTATCAATGCGTAAAAATTTAGGAGTAATATCTACCTGATTTTTTATTTCTATAATAAAAGTTTCGAGAACATCAAAAATATGACCGTAGTCTTTGAGTAAATATACCCAAGACACCCTTGAAATATTATCAATAAAAACAATATAATATTTATAATAAAAGTTTCGAGAACATTAAAAATATGACCGTAGTCTTTGACTAAATATACCCAAGACACCCTTGAAATATTATCAATAAAAACAATATAATATTTATAATTAGACACTAATGGAACTCTAAATGGACCCCAAACATCACAGTAGACTAACTCAAACGTACTATGACTCAATACAAGACGTAAATGTTTAAAGGAAGTACAATGGTGTTTACCCAATTAACACAACTTATAATCAAAATGAGAAATAGAATACCAAGGTAAGGTCTGTTATTGCTTCTGATGAAATGGATGACCTAACTAGACATGTCACAATGAAGACGGCTCAGATGTGGATGCCATACACGCGAGCCCTCTAGGTATATCATCGTTAACAAACAGGTACACACCATTTCCTCGTTCACGGTTCAAACTAATTCTCTTCTCTGTCTGCAAATTTTGAAAAGTACAATAGAAAGGAAAAAAAGATACATAATAGTGTAATTGTTTAGTAATGACACTAATTGATAGAAAATAGGGAAATCAGACACAAAAAGGACATTTCTAAGAGAAAATTGTGAAAAAACTTGCACAACCCCTTCTCTTAAAATAGGATAAGATCGACCATCAGCAATTGCCACAGATCGAATATCATAAAGATGAGACAAATGAGTAAACAATTTTTTTGTACTTAATAAATGAGAGGAGGCACCAGAATCAATAATTCAGAAAGGGTCCCTGGATGCAAGGAGAATACTAGCACCTGAGGAGCTTTGACCTTTAACTATAAAAATCGCTCTTAGTCAGCCTGAGATACAGTAAAAGTCTATTTATCACTGGTGGAAGCCACAGGTGGTGACTCTATACTAACATGTGCTGTCGGTGGTCTACCAATTAGATCTCAACATCAATCTACTTGATGTCCCAGTCATCCACAGTATGAGCATTTTAGACGTCCATCGCTGTCTGACCTACCATGACCACCCCCCTGTGAGCACCACGTCTACGTCCCCTTGTAGCTGCCATAGCTGATGACTCAAGAGCCGAGGTAGAAATCCTTGTAGAAATCTGTAACACTTTGACAAAGACAGTATGTAAATCAGGAACACTATCAACACCTAAAATCTATCCTCGAATGTAACACCTGTAAAATTCATTTTGTAACTATTTACATTTTATGAATTTTATTTCCAGGACAGGTGTTACTGTTCCAAGGCCCATTGTGTGGTTTTGTGCTTTTGGGCTTGGGCCTCGTGGACTGGCTTCTTTTTGCGTGTTTCTGTGCGTGATTTGGCTCTGTGCTTGTGGGACCCATTTGCGTGTAGGCTGGTGGTTGAGGCTGGCAGTTGGCCTCGTTGGGGGTGACTGGCGGTTGGTTGCTGTGTGGTGTGCCGGTGGTTGAGACGCGCAGGTGGGCACAATTTCAGCTACTCCAGGCGTAGACTTTATAAGCTGCACATACTGCATTTCTCCTCGCCACCCGTTGCTTTCTCCTCCTTCCTTCTTCTTCCTTTCCCCTCCTCTTCAGCGACGCTACTCCTCCACTTCCTTTCCTTTCCTCCTCATTTCTCCTTCTCCTTCCTTCTCCTTCCCCTTCTTCCTTCCAACTCGTCTCCCCACCCCCTCTGTTTCCCCTGTATCCCTTTTGCGCGCGCGCCGACAGAGAGAGAGGAAGAGGTCGAGGGAGTGAAGCGGAGGGTTATGGTTGCTTGTGGTGGTACGCGGAGCTCGCGTGGGGTGCCTCGTGGTTGTGGTTGGGCCGGAGTTCGCCGGAGTCGGTCGAGAATCGCCGGAAGCATTTCTCAGGTACGCATCTCCACTCCTTACAATAGAGAGCATGGAATTGGTAGAAAATGCTAGGATTGTATGAAATCTAGGTAAATTTCCTTTCTTAGAATTTATTATGATTTTGTACCTTGATGCTTGGTGAATGGATTTTTAATTTTATTGGTTGGATTTTGGAGTAGACTTGAGGGTCTCCACCATGTGTTTTATGCAAGATTTTTGGTGTTTGTTTAGAGGGGTCCGATCGGAGGTCCCAGTTAGGACGATTTCAGACGATAAGGTTTGGGTCGTTTTCTAGTTTCGAAAACGACATACCAAATGGAAACGGCATACCGAATCAGGAGATTTTGGCATACCGATTCTGTTCGGCATGCTATTTTTCTGTCAGTTTAGGTCCTCTAGTCGGAATTCGGTTTTCCGTTTTTGGACGGTATACCGAATTTGACTTGAGTGTTGACCGTTGACCCCAATTCGGCATACCGATTTAGAATCGGCATACCGAACCAAGGGATTTCGGCATACCG
>JAMKQA010031777.1:0-21817 GCA_024699735.1 Posidonia australis
TATCCCCGTGCATATGAAATGAAATTGAGGCTAGTTGGCTGGGGCGGTGTCCTCTCGCACGAAGAACTTCACCGCAGTAGTGCAGAGAGGTAGGGAAAATGGTGTCCTCATCTACTACTTGTGTGCCTGGTTACCTCTAATTAAGGTAACATCAGTAAGAGAAGTGGTAATAAAATGTGTGGTTGTAGCTAGAACTAGACTTATGCATTGTCTTCAGATTCTAGCGTTAAATAAGGATTATGTTTAACCAGTTACTTGCTAATGTATGTGGTTTTGTTTTGAGTTTAATGGGACCCTGTGTTTTAGGCTGGATTTGGTCGAGAATGTGGATTTCTCGAAATGTATAAAAAGGTTTAAAAATGCATGGATTGAAAAGAGAATGCAAGCTCTTAGAAAAGGCATCTTTGGATAGAGATTCCAAATGTTTTAAAAAGGAAATGATGTTTTAAAATGAATTTCGAAAACCACGTTTTGTAATAATCTAGGTTTGTGTTTTCTCACTGTTTTGCCATGGTTTTCTGTGTAGGGCGCGTACTGGGTGACTTGGATGTCACTTACATGTGCTTTGTTTGGTTTCAGGTGCAGGTGGTGTAGTCCAATTCCGGTGCTCGTGTAGGAGTCACTAGCCGCATTTTGTTTCTAGAGGTGAGCCTTAGTTAGTTGCAGTTTTTTTATATAATACTGTAATTATTGTTATTACGTATGATACTATGATTTAGATAGCGTATCCGGGTTTAGGGCGTTACAACCCACGTGTTTGGTGTTGGTCACAAGGGAGGTTGTGCTCTAGATTTGGTGGAGTGTCGATCGAGGAAGTAGTTCTTGGATATTGATAGCACTTGGTTGGCTAGTTTGTTGACGCACTCTTGATCCATGTAGACTGTTGTTGTGTCTTAGTAGCCAGATTTATCTCGTACCATGGATTGGAGGAGATTTTCCAGGGTGATGGGAGATGTTACTGAGCTGGTTGCTTGGTATTTGGAATGACTCTGACCAGGTTGTGCATCAGAGTAGCGCAGCGGATACCGGTGGGAATTGGCTGCACCTGGTTAATCCTGTGTTTGCGTGTCTCTAGAGGTGCTCTGGATGTTTCGTATCCCTGGAAAACTTTTGGAGCCTTTTGGTGGAGATTTTGTGCTCGAAAGGGACTTCACTTAGGAATTTGGTGGTGTTTGGACTCGAGGAGAGCTGAGTCCTTGGTGTCACTCTAGACCTTACAAGGATGAGACAGCCTTGTGGATTGCAGATTTCACCTATAGGTCGTGAGTTTTGGGTGACACCAATGTGTTGTTGTCTAGGTCGTTCTGGTGATGTTTTAATTTTGGTAGCCTTGGTGTTTCGCCTAGAGAATTTTGGAAGCGAAATTCCTTTAAGGGGGTTAAGTTGTAATGACCCAAATTTGGAAGTGGTGTTTTGGCTAGATACTTAAGGTAGGATTCAAGTGTGTTAGGCATTAGGGGCCCTAGTACATAATGTTGGACACGTCTTCGATGGTGTCTTATGCCTGGCTTGTGGATTTTTGCCCCGTTGGTGTTGTGTGGTTCAGGTGCTGTGTCGGCTCTCGTAGGAGTTTTGTGGGTTTGTTCTAGGTCACGGAGTTTGGTTGGTGTGCTTACGTGGCTGGTCTCTACTTGCGCGAGTCAGATGGATGTGGAAGGTCACGTGGTTTGGTCTCGTATTGTGGCTTCCTTTCCTTCTTTTTCGCTTTTTTTCTTTCCTTCCTTTCTTTCTCTTTTTTCTCCCGAGGCGCTACCCTACGTTTCCCTCCTCCTTCTTCCTCTCCTTCTTCTTCTATCGCACGAGTGAGGGAGATAGAGGGATAATGAGAGAGATATGAGAGAGGAGTGAGGGAGAGAGAGGGATAATGAGAGAGAGGGGTGGTAGGAGGATGGGGGATGCCACCGTTGCACCGCCGTCGCGAGGAGGAGGAGGAGGATCGAAGCAACTTGTGGTCAGAGGAGGAGGTAGTACGCAACCATTTGCCGCTCGTCGCCACTACGCCTTCGATGGAGGTACGCCCCTTGTAAACTTCTTTTTGGTTTCCAATTTGATTCCTGGGTGCATGATAGTGTGCTCGTAATTGTAGTAAATTTTATTGCATTTATTGAACATTTGTGGGCCGTTTATGGTCGTATTTATTGTGTGGGTGAATAATACCCCCTTTTGTTTTTTGTTGATTTCTCGAGATCTGTTTGATGGATCTCTGTGTTGCTTATCTAGTTTGGAAGATCTCATCGAGATCTTCATTTTGATATATGGTTTGCATGGTTTATGTGGGTGGTTTGTAGGATTAGGTTTTGGGTCCCATTTCAGGGTGCCCTACTATTGCCTGGTTCGGCATGCCGAATTATTTTGGTATGCCGCTTTTGCTACAGATTATCCCCTTGACACCTGATTCAGTCGACCAAATTCATTCGGTTTGTCGTTCTGGAAGTCTTGGGTGTTAATAGAGCTTCTGGTTTGATCGACCGGTCGTTTTCGGTTTGCCGAATCAACACTGGCTTTTGGGCTAGATTTGGCAAGAGTGGCCATCTCAAGCATGCATAAAGGTTTTAAAAAGTGTATGCATATGATTTTGAAAGGAAAAGAGAAAGATTGGTTTTATAGGCATGGTTTCGTGGTTTTGTAGCCTGCCAATGGTGGTGGACTGCCTGGTTTTGTGTTGCGACATCCAAGAGGGATGTCAATGCTTTAGTGCTGGGCATCAGTAGATTGCCCTTTTTGGTTTGACGGCATCTGGGTGTGATGCCTGTGCTTGGTTGCCCTCGGCATAGGTTGTTGAGTTGTTAGGTGGGGTGCGTGTTGGGTGATCGTTGAGTGGTCACTCACGTGTGCTTTGTTTTTGTGTTTTTTGGCAGGTGCAGGATAGTAGCGGCTGATTGCTGGTGCATATAGGAAGAGTCACGCTGCCACACATCAGGAATCCAGGTGAGTGTCAATTTAGTTTTATTTCTGTTGTTTAGTGGATTTATTTTACTATTGACAGTACTTAGCCTTAGCTACATTATTAGTGTAATTGTTGGTTAATAATAAAGATAAAAACAATTAAATGAAAAATTGTAACTAAGTTAGGTGGTAGCGACTTGGGAGTTGTTACAGTCGTGCAGGTGTAGATTAAATGTCAACTTACTTGCTAGTGCATATAGAGTAGTCATACAACCACACATTGAGTTTCTTGGGTAGGTAATTTGATTTAAATTTATTTATCTTGATTATGGCATTTTGGATTATGTACTTGGATTTAGCTTCTATAGTGATATATGATGTTAAAGAAAAGAAAATTGTGGTTTAATTAGTTGTGAATATTGGGGTTTTTACAAGATGAAACTTCATTGAAATAGATCTAACTTCAATTTTTGGCATTAATTGTGAGTAGAATGCATGCTGTTCGTAATTTATTGGATGAACAACTTTCTAGCTTGATATGAATATTTAGGCTCTATTTGGGTCAAACTTAGTTCCTAAAACATGTCTAGTGAAACCATGTTTTCCTTGATGTGCTCTAAGGCCAAAACTAGTTTACTGGAAACATGTTTTGACTATTCTCCATGAGTCATTTGGTTATGAAAATACATAAATTAGATTAACACACATACAATACTTGAAAAGTGTTTCTATTTGTATTTATAGTTAAATGCAATAGAGTAGCTATAACTTTTATTAAAAATAGCCATTATGTAAAGTATTTACTAAAAATGGAGAAGGGGTTCGGTTTTTTGGGGAAGGAAGAGAAAGGAGAGGGGGTTTAGAGGAAGAGATGTGGGAGAGAAAGGTTGGGGTTATTTTTAGTGACTTTTGATTTGGCTAAAATGTGGTTGGACCTCAATTTCACCAAAACATGTATTTGTCTCCCAAACAAGCTTTAAATTGTGGTTTCAAGTGCTTACAAACACATGTGATTTCATCAAAATGCATTTGGCCACCAAAACATGCTTTAGATTCATGCCTTGGCCCAAAACATGTTCTCAAGGAGCATCCAAGCAGACCCTTTATTGCCAAACAAACGTTTATAGGATGATTGGCTGATTTTGATTCCCTCTCAGGCATGACCAATTTAGATTTTGGGTTCACTCACTAGTTTTCAAATAAGTTGAGATATCTTGAATCATCATCCATCTATTAGTCCCTAATCAGATGTATAGTTATAAAGTCCCTAATCTTTAAGGATCACATCAGTAAATAGTGATTATGTGCTAGGGTTAATGCTTCTTCCTATTTTGGTATTATCTTTAATATACTGCCTCTCTTCTATAATAATTTCTCTATATAAGAGATGAACGATTTATCATTGTCTATGGATATAGTCTTTATAGTGAATCACGTAAATTTGTGTTTTTTGTGTGCATATTTGTTTGATATCTTGTTTGATATTCGTAACAACTTTCACAATGTCAAGTGGCAACCAACTATGACAATTGCAAAGTAGAAAGGTAGTTGCAAGGAAAATAAACTTGTTGGATGTGTTGAATTATACAATAATGATGTCAAGTGATACAAGAAGGGATTTTGCATACATATTCTTCTAAAATCTATAATACCATACATATCTTGTAACGCCCCTAGCACCACAAACTAGTTTCCATGCTGCCCATATCTTCTTAAAAAATAAATTACCTATCAAAACTTGTAGGAAAATTTAATAAATGAATATAAATAACTGAAAATAAAACTCAACAAAATCTATTTCTACTCATAACCTGTGATGTGCGGCTATGTAACTCTAACTATGTGTACTAGATTGGACTGTAGATCCATAAGTTACACTTGAAAGAAAAACCAACAAAAATACGCATGAGTGTCATCTAATTGTCACCCAGTACATGCTTACCAAAAACAAGGAAATGACAAACCAAAAACTAGAACTAGTGGTAACCAACTCCCAAACCATGCAGTTGCCTCTCTCGGTAGTCCCAAGCATGCAGTCTACAAAGGCACCTGTGACCATGTGTAACCATGCCGTCGAGGGTGGCACAAATATATGTGTGCCAAAGTCGGCAAAGCCACGACAAAAATAAAATAATGCAAAAATACAGGAGTCGCTATCTAGTCTATTAAAAATGGAAGACGAGTAAAACCATATAACATGAAAATCATGCAAAACAATAAAAGAAAAAAAAAAGTCTTCGCAAACCAGAAATGCGGGTAAGGATCCCTATTACATACGAGGAAGGTGTTAGGCACCCTCGTACGCCCGATAAATCGGTATTCTATTGGTTTCTCTTTTGCTAATGAAATGTCGGCTTCGCAGCCTTTGCTGTACGCCCGAGGGCGATATGCCATGCCATGCTAATGAGTGTGGTGTCTAAATTACGGGTGCATGATGTGTAGGGATGTGTCCTAATGCTTAGAAATATCGCTCGTATGCCAGGTTAAGTGTCGATGCAATAATATTGCACAATAAGATCAAAGATCTAATACCTTTAGCGATTTATCATCCTTGCTTTGCTATATGCCTAATGCAATCTAAAATGCGGGAAAACTGCTAAAAACAAAGGTGTGCCTTCCTAATGCATCAAGGAAGAAAACCAAAGGAAAACCCAGAAGCAGATCGGGTCAAGAAAGCAAGCAAAAACATGTGAAAGCCTACTGTGTGCTACTGAAAACAGGCCACTACGCCTATTTGGTGCGCTAGACTGGTGGTCCAGTCTGATGCGCCACCTATATGCGTCTAGGTGGGCCACGAAGACATGCTAAGGGAAAAACAGAAAGCCACACAAAACCAAAAAAACATCAGAGGATGCACTCTGGAAAAGTATGCAGTAGAACCATTCTGTAAAACTTTGAAAGAAACATGCATTAAAAGTACGAGAGATGCAAATGCAATGACCTTGTGCTCAAGGGCTGGTAGCCTCACACAAGGTCTCACCTATTTAAACTAGATGAAGGATGCAGGATCCAGACAGGCCATTGGATCATGGGCTGATGCACAAGTCTCTCCACGTAGGAGTAAGGTGCAATCGGCCTACCATATTCAGCCTAGAACTGAATAACAAAATAGAGAAAACAGATGGAAAACAACCTGATCAAAACTAAAAAGCATGCAGGTGAAATCTTAAAATATCGGAGAATCAGTCATAAAAGAAACCAACTTGAAACCTTCGATAAAGCCATGCAAACAAAGATGCAATGTGAGTGTTTTTGCTCTCTGACCAGTCTGGCGCGCCTGCTCGGTGTGCCAGCGTGGTGCGCTGGTTGGGTGCGCCTGAGTAGTGCGCCCCCGAGAATCTGGATCAGACTGCAATCTGATCCAGAATCCACCCCAGCAGAGATATAGGGTGATTCATGCTAATGCAGATGGGTTCAAGCCATTATTAAGAACTGAAAATATGATGAGAATGCACACGATCGAGAATCATCATGTAAATCATATATTCAAAACCAAAATAAGTTGATGGGTTCATGTATGAAAACATGCAAAATATCATGGAATAAACATGATCTGGATAACGCCAATCAGAACATATGTAAATGATGATCATAAGCAAATTTCTATGTGCAAGAACATATAGGTGCGTGGCAAAATGCTATGTGCAAGGAAATGATAAAAGAAGATAACTCATGCAGATTTTATGCTAGAAACAAAAGTGTAGATTAGCATGGAGATTATTTTGCATAGAGAGCAAGCATGTTTATCATAAAACTTTATAAAACATGGAACAAATCAAACCTTATGTAAGATTTCGAGCATGCTTTATCATGTTTCAAGAATGAGATTTAAAGGGAAAAAGAGGAGGCAGAAAGCCTACCTCTCGAGATGTTCCTTCGTGAAATATCAGAGATAAAGAGATCCTTGTTGCTTTTGGAAGGACCAAGGAGACTTTAGGACGCAAGGGAGTGCTCTAGAAAGCGAAAATAAGCTGCTGGAAAGAAGGAGAAACTCGTGCAGGATGCTTGCTTAGAACAGAATGGCTGAATTCAAGATTTCTAACCCCCTCTAATGGTTGCCTATGGGTGTCCTTATATAGGATTTTCTCATGGGTAACTCATAGGAATGGGGAGAGCCTCGTAGACGAAAAGCCGGGAAGATTCCATGGCATATTCGTTGCTAGAGGTAACAGCCATGGGAGGTGGAAAGCCAACAGCCCGCAGCCTGCGAAATGGCTATGCGCCTGGGATGTGCGTCAGGGATGTGCGCCTAGGATGTGCGCCGGCTAGGTGTGCTAGGTAGGTGTGCTAGGTAGGTGTGCTAGGTAAGTGTGCTATCTAGGTGTGCTAGGTAAGTGTGCTAGCTAAGTGTGCTAGGTAAATGTGCTAGCTAGGTGTGCTAGGTAAGTGTACTAGCTAAGTGCTCTCCCCTACCTATTTGGAGTTCTAGTTGGGCTGCGGGCTTGCTATGGGTTTAGGGTTGGTTCAAGGATCAGTCACATCCAAAGCAACATCTGGAGTCTTATCAATGAGTCACCTCAAAATCAGGGTGTCTACGCCATGTCAGAATTGACTTTCTTTGTGTGACGGGAAGCGCATGAAAATCGAAAAGGTCACGGTGAAGATAGTGAATCTAGAGAAGGATACTCGACTCAAAAACACCAAGGAAAAGAAAACAAAGATAAGAACAAAGGGAGTCGCCACCTAATCCTTTTAAAACCAGAAAGACAAGGAAAACCAGAAGCACAAAAACACAAGAAAAACATTGCAATAGGAATGCAAATGTATGCAGGAATGCGCGTACAAGCTTCGTGCCTAATGGATGCAACACATTGATCATTACGGGCCAGAGAAAGGGCAAGAACTCCTGTTACACATGGAGAAGGTGCTAGGCACCCCCATACGCTCAAGAAATCAGTCTTTTTTGGCTAATCGCTTGCTTGTGTGTCGCCGATGCTGATGCATGTATGCTTGCTAAGTCTAAGTGTTTGTATGAATGCTTGATGCTATGCTCACGTAAACAAAATGCAAGGGGTGGAAATTAATATAAGTGGGCTCAGTTACACTATGTGAATCCTGGACTATCGATCAAAAGGATCCGACATAGTAATCATCATTGCCTTAAATGAGTGCATGAGATGTCATAGTGCATGATGATATGAGTCATAAACATGATTAATGTGGATTAAAAAAAATGCATGAGATGTAAGTGTGTATAATGTCTAGATGCATGGGTATGGGGTGGAGAAATATGGGGTAAATGGGCAAATGGGCAAGCTAGCTGCATGTTCTATCCCTGGCATTCCCGTGCATGTCCACCGCGCAAGTCCATCGCGCAGTCGGGGCACGCCTTCCAGACACAGAACAAGGTAGCGAACCAACAAACCTTGTCCTGCTGCTGGGTGGAATGTAATGATGCAAATGGCTAATTAAATGCATGGGGATCTGGAGTAGACTATCATGAATAGATGCATGCCATGAGTTAGGTCCTGGAATGCCCAGTTCACTCTCCCGACCCTTTTCTATAGTCATCGGAGCTCACTGGTTCTCACGGCCATGGAATCCGATTGTGAGCCCTGATGAGCTTTGTGGTGGCTAGCTAAGGTATCTGGGAGTGAGAGGGGATGATGGGCGATGCTCCTATCTACTTGGATGCAAGAATGGCTAGGTGGATTCTTTCCCCCACCTACGTTGCCAGAAATGGGTTCCGATGGCAGCTATGGCCATGGAAACGGCCTGCAGGCTACCAATGATGCCATCCGAGGCTTTCGAAGGTCTGAGGGGATAGTGAGGAAGTGAATGGATGCAAATGGAGTGCGAATGTATGCATGGAATGAGCATGGGTAGGAATGGACCCATCGTCAGAGATGGAGAAGATGATATGTATGTTGTGCAATGCATGCTAAATTCAAACCAAAAACATGACAAAGACAATGACTAACACTGAATAAAACCAAAGGAAGAAGGCCTGGGCACTCATAACAGGGAAAGAAACTACCTACGTGTGTGTGCAATTGTCCCTCTAGCATGGCTCGTAGTGACGTCTCTCCGGGCTAGCGGCGTTCGGAGGAGGCTGTGGTGAAGATGTTGGAGGTGCTAGTTGGGCAATGAAGTGGTGGTTTGAGTTATGCAGGTGTGGACTGGTTTGAAGGTGGTTGTTGGGTTCTGGCTAGCGATAAGGGTGGCTGAAGTAAATGGTGGTGGCCTAGGGGTGTAGTGGAGTGTGCCTCAACGAGAGGGGAAGCTTTGCTAGTTGTTTGGACGTGCTCTAGTGCTATGCAATTGGTGCAAGGCCGAGAGGGAAATGTAGTGTATATTGGATGGTCGGAAATGCGATGGAGGATGGTCGAAATGGTGCTCTGGCTAGGTGGTTGTGTGTGGGATGAGTGAGGGAGCCAAGAGCAAGCCAAGAGAGAGTGGCCAAGAGAGTAGGCCAAGAGCAGGAGGTCATTGGATGTGGGTTGGTGATTTGGAGGATGTTGTTCCGAGAACAGGGGAGGCGTGCTATAGGCGAGGCTGGTGAGGGCATGGCAGGGCTAGGCGAGGCTGTCGTAGGGCGAGGACGTTGCAGGGGTGTCAGGCAAATCAGCTCAGGCGTGGGCGACGTACACTGAAAGTGACATGTCGAGCAACTCCCGTCCGACAGCCCTAGTCATTACACGCATGTCACCCGTGCAAGCAAGCCATGCATCCCACTAGGCCAAAGCACACAGGTTGGATTTTTGGTGCTAGGCTTGGTTTAAGGGCTTGTTTCAGGGTAAATTGTTGGCTTTGGGTTGGATGTTGGTGTTTAGGTTAGTTTTGGGGTGTAAAGTAGATTTTGGTGTGAGAATGGGTTTTGAAGTGGTGAAGTGCCTCATTACCGTCAAAGCACGCTCTTCTAGAGAAATCCACCATGAGTGGCTGCCAAAATGGAGTGTCTACAGCACCAAAATCCACAAAACACTATAGCAAAGAAGCAAGAAATTCCTTTTTAAAACATGCCTTTCAAAAACCATTATCCCTTTTCTTTCAAAATACGTGCATCTTTAGAAATCTCTTTATGCATCCTTGGAATGGCTACTCTATGCCAAACCAAGCTCAGAAAACCATCACAAAGGCACTATAAATGCAGGAAGATGAAGGCACCTTGAGTTTGCTCCTGATTTGATGTAGAAGTTAAGGTTGTGGATTCCCGACTCACTGAGTCAACGGCTGGATGTTATTCGGTCGCTCCCCCCTGTGACATAACTCCCATTTTCCCTTCAAAACAAATGGATCTGGATTAGACTAAGGTGAAGTAAGCAAGAATCAAAAGAATATAGAAAACATGACTAATGGACCTAGATATCAACCAAGGGTTGTCCCCACATGCATATGCAATGGATCTAATATGAAATATGATAATAAAATAGAAAAGGAATACGAGAACGACACTCCCTTCACCCTTTTGGATGCGACACGGATGAGGAAGCGAAGGCATGAGCAAGAGTTGGGGGCTGATGAGAAGATCAAAGGGCTCCTCGTGGGAATTCGACAAGGCTTTGCCAAAGATCACTCTTTCTGAATAGACTCTCTTAGAAATCAGAAGGCCTCCCTTGACTTGGGGGGTCTAGGGGTCTATTTATAGAGTCCAGGACGTGAGGGATCTCGTCAAAATGAATTCTAGAAGCTTCTAGAAGCAATCAATTTGAAAATGAGATATTTTGACCTTATCGTCCATGAAGCAGGCAACATATTTGAATATGTCTCCACTAGGACAAGCGACGACCTGAGATATCCTATTTCCCATAACGAGAAAATAGCCGAAAATATCTTGTTGGGTCGAGTCGCTGCCCACACTGGCACCGAGTTCTAAATATCTCCTTGTTTAAAAATAAAATCTGAAATCGTCTCAACAAATATCTAGCAACTGTAAACGATTCGTTCTAACTTTTTCAAACTCTCTGGAACTCACTAGAATTTTCAAGAAGGTTTTTTGAATTTAAAATTGAATTTTAAATCCAAATTCAGAGTTAAAATCGAATTTGAGAGATAAAATCTCCAACAATTATGAGTATTAAATATATCCATAGAAAATTCTAGACTCGTAATTAAATAAATTTTGGAAATTAAGCACATATTGGAATTATCTTTTAAATTATAGATAATTCTAGCATTAAAAAAGTGATAATTAATATCATATCTAGTTTATGATAAAAATATATGATATTAATCTTAATGTCATCCATTATTCTGGAAGTTTCTGGAATTTTCTAGCATCAATAAAGATTTATATGATATTCCACAAATAAATAAATACTTAGAAAGTCCTAGAAATTATAATAATTATGGGAAAACTCATGATAATATTTATAAAGGTCCCATATATTATATTAAAGCCTATGATGACATGTTATGAGAGGGAGACCTAGGATGTCAAGCGCTGGTTGGATTGGCACCGTAAACTAGTCGCCTATATGGGTGGCGACAATATGTGTCGGCTCCTATTGTGGAGTCTAATATAGTCACCGCTTTCGATGATGTCATTTGGTCTTTTGCAGTTTACCTCCTCTATTTTATGTTAAATCCAAAGAAGTCTCTTAAAAGCTCGAAAAATACTCAGAAAACTCATGAAATCATAAAAACATCTTCTTTTAAGCTCAGGGTACTCAAATTTACCACTAATTTGAGTAAGGTGAGAGCGTTAGCTCTGCCACAGTTAGCGACTCACCAAAATGATCAAGGGCTTCAAGCCTATCACTAGCTTGAACGGATTAGCTCTGCCACAGCTAATAACCTTGAACCAAGTAAAATCAAGAATGTTTCTAAGGAAAACATGGAATACCTAGACGATAGAGTAGAAAATCCTCAGTCTTGTGATTTTGAGCACCTCAAAGGTTCTTTTCCTAGATGGACTCTGGGAAATGTGAAAATGGGATATCACAGCCATATGTAACACCTGGGCCCAATTATCTAATTAATGTAAAACCATGAAAATATTTGTATTACTTTGAATATGGTTTGTTAATGGATAATCAATTGTTTTAGTGGTTGTTTGTAGTCCCTTTCTCTCTATGTGGTTGAGTTTGTTTGTTTCCCTGGTTGTGTGGTTTTTTGGCATTATGCTCGTGTGTGTGGGATTCGAGTTGGACCTCGATCAACACAGGCATAGTGTTTGGTCTCGGGTTTTTCCTTCCTCCCCTTCTCGCGAGCTCACTGGTGCCCTATGTCGTAGCTACCTTGCCTCGTCACTGGTGCCTTATGCCGTAGCTGCCTTGTCCTGTCTCCTCCTTGCCAAACCTAGTGGAAGGCAGATGGATCGACGAGATTCATGGAGGTGACAGAGGCGAAAGAGGATTAAGAGGGGTGGATGGGTGGCATTAGGGAAGGAAGAGGGAAAGGAGAAACCAATGGAGCCGAGAGAGAGAGAGAGAAGGAGGTGTCTGTGCCCAAAAGGAGAGGGAGCCTTATATGCACTATCTACTGGTGGGGGAGGCTTTGTCAAAAGAGTGAGGGAGCTTGCCGAGGTGTGCATAGGTCATCGAAACCACCATAGAGGTACACGACCCTTCCCCTCTCTCTCTCATTCTGTGTTTTGGGTTTAATGGCTTAAATGCATGAAAATGATGAACGAAGCATGATAAATCATGGAAAAATCGTCGAAATGCTTGAAGTGAGATGAATGATGTGAATGTGTAGAGATCATGCTAATGTGATGTGATTGTAGTGGGTTTTTGGTAAAAATTTGATATGAAATGTATTTCATGCCTTTGTGATTTTATTTTGAGAAGCATGCTTGATGAAATTTGATTTGGTTTGAGGGGTTTTATAGTAGACTTGAGAGTCTACACCCCATGCTTATTTCAAGATTTATGGATGTGGTTTGGTAGGTCCGCCCCATACTCCCAATTTGGGGAGAAGAGACGACTAGTGCTTGGGCTAGTTTTCTACATTCGCAGAAAACGACATGCCAAATTGGATTCGGTATGGTGAATTGCTTCTGTAGGGTCTCCTGAGTCCCTAGTTCGGTTGATCAAAATGGTCCGATCTTCCATTCAAGGACCAAGAAAACTGAATGTCGACCTGATTCGATCGATCGAAATATTTTGGTCTTCTGAACCAGGGAATTTTGGACAATCGATGGGAAATTTCAATCTATCGTTCTGGAAATAGATCACAGGTTCGATCGACTGTTCCTAGCTAGCATGCTGAATCAGAACCCTAGACCAAAATGAAGATGGTTTATAATGATGATTAAAGCATGGTTTTAATGATCTTTTAAGCATGTGTTAATGATGTTCACCATATGTAGATGACATGGAGGAAAGTGAAATGAATTGATTGTGATTTAAATTATAATTTTATGTGAATTTTATGTTTGAGGCCCATGTGAATGATATAATGAAATGTGACATGGCTTTTGAGATGAAAAATGAGATTCATATGGTTTTTGGGCGTGAGACCCAAGTAAATGGTTGGTGTAGACATCTTAAACCCTAAAATTAACTCACAATCCTAAAATCCACTTAAATCAAATTCAAAATCCAAAGTCAATACAAAACCCTAGTCAAAATCCTTAGATTAACTCAAAACCCTAAAAAACCCTCAAACTAACCTAAGTCAAACCCAAACCCTAAACTAAACCCTAAAACTAGCACTAAACCCTAAAACTAACTCAAAACCCTAAAATTAACTCACAATCCTAAAATCCACTTAAATCAAAATCAAAATCGAAAGTCAATCCAAAACCCTAATCAAAATCCTAAGATTAACTCAAAACCATAAAAAAACCCTCAAACTAACCTAAGTCAAACCCAAACCCTAATTTCAAACCCTAATAACCTATAACCAATTCCCACCTTCACCATAACAAACTCTAATAACTCAAACAAACTTAACCAATTCCCACCTTCATCATAACAACTTATAACAACCTCTAAACACCCAAACAAACCCTAACCACTTCCCACTTCATCATAACAACCTATAACAACTTGAAACAACCTCTAACTAACCATAACCAACTACTCTAACAACCCTAGCCATTGGCAAGCCTATAAATACCCCTCCATTTGTAAAAGAAAAAAAAAGGGGGGAGAAAAGGAGAGAAAAAACTTGAAAAATCCAAAAGGAGAGCCACCAAGCTATTTTCTCAGAACCAAGGCAACTAGAGAGGTCCAGAATCAGAGAGGAAGCTTGGGGAGGAGAAAAATCTGAGTTTCAGACCATCTCCTGCGACCTCTGGCAAGCTCCGGCAGTCATCACCCTTGCCTGCTCAGGTAAACGCCCTTCAGACCCTAACTTCTTCCAATTTTGATTCCTCAAGTCTCCCTCTTCCTTCCTCAATCAATTCTAGTAGAGCCAAAGAATTTCCCTGGTTGGAATCAAAGCTCCAGGGGTTACCAGAGTCGTTTTCCGACGACCTAGGTCGGGGCACGAATCTAGTGATCGATTCGTATCCCAAGGTGCTCGATCCTCTTCCCTTGGCCTTCCTCTTGCTTCTCCAACGCTGGGTGCGTTGTTTCAAGCCCTTGCCTAGCCTTCAGGAGTTGCTCCTCGGGATCACACACCATCGCTGTCGCCGGGGAAGACAACTGGCAATAGAGTAGGATCGGGTGCCTCCAACTCCGCCACATTGCTTCAAGCATCTAAGAACCTTCCCCGACACGCCCCTAAAGCTCCGGAGCAATCAAAACCTTGTTTCATGCACTGGATCGCCCCCACAGCCAAGCTCACTGGAGTGGACGACGTCGACGGCAGGCAAGACCAGAGGATGAGAGGAATGGCTCGATTCTTGCCTCTGGAGGAAGGAAAATGTTCCTCTCCACGTTCCCAAGCATCCTGGAGTCCGGAGCAACAATTCCAATGCCTCTAGGGTCCCCTTTTCCATGGCGCCGTCGTCGGAGTCGTGTCGCCAGTGAGGGAGGTGAGGGGCCAACTCCGACTGTCGGGCACCGGATCAAAACCATCAGATCTCTCCTTTTTCCTCTCTTCTTGCTTCCAGGGGCTCTGATGTCAAATCAGGGGTTGGGATGCCCTGTAAGGGCATCCTAGACGGTCGTTGATGGGGAGGACTTGTCATCGGCGACCATCGTGTTTCTTTTTAAAAAAAATAAATAAAGTTTTCTTTTGAATAATTTTCTAATACTTTTAATTTCATACAAATAGGTCTTTTTTCTTACGTTTAGGCCCTTGCACAGAATTTTTAATCATTTTAATAATGTTTGCTTTGAAATATTGCAATGTGACCCCTGTACTTTCTTGTTAATGTTTTCCAAACTTGAAAATTTGAAATTAACCCTTAGAACTACTTTTTATACCTTTTAAGTCTAGTATTTTGCATAATAAATCCTGAGCTTTACTAAAATAGTTTTGAATGCATACTTTTCTATCAAAATTGCAAGTCAAACCCTGGATATTCAAATATGTGCTCGAATGTGTTTAAAAATTGCATTTTAAACCCTGAGCTTTACTAAAATAGTTCTGAATGCATGCTTTTCTGTGAAAATTGCAAATTAAACCCTGGTTATTCAAACAATTTCTCAAATGTGCTCAAAAATTGCATTTAAAACCCTGAGCGTCATTAAAATAGTTCTGAATGCATATTTCTCTGTTTAAATTGCAAATTAAACCCTAGATGTTTAAATATATACTCAGATGTGTTCAAAAATTGCATTTTAAACCCCGAACTTCATTAATTTCACACTGAATGCATATTTTCTAGGGAGAAATTACATTGTAGTCCCTGAAACTTCAAGTTTTCAAACTTAAGACCTTTTTCTTGCACATTTAACCCTGAGTTATTTCAGAATTGCATTAAACACATGCTTTATTGGCAAAATTGCATATTGAACCCTAAGAACCTTGAATTTGACTAAAATTACATAGTTTTGCACATTTGACTCCAGATTTCTTCAAAATTACATAAAATGTGTTTTCCTATGTATTTTTGATGGTTTAGCCTTAGAGTTTCAGTTTTCATTCGGAATTTGGAAATTTTGCACAAAAGTCCCTGGAATTTACATTTTTACAATCACATTGTACATTTTGTTCCCCTTTTCATGCATATTTTCTCATGTCTTCTTTCTGATCAAAGACCAACCGACCTGCCTTTGATGAACAGAGTTGAAGATTGTGTGAACTCGGCTAGAAAGCAGTTGACATGCCCCTAGCATAAAAGGCAAATGATGCACACTGAAAACAAAAGGCAGATCCGGAGATACCAAGGCAAAACAGATGCCCCTGGCAACAAGTCAGGCTGCCATAGGAAGTGTTGGGCACCACTCGATGATGTAAAGACTTGAGGATTAGGCTGTGACTATAGGCACACTTTGAATCACCAAAGTGGTCGAGACTGATTCTGGTTGAGGCAAGTGACACAATTGTTTACTGATTGGAGGCATGCATATTCATCCACTGTCCTGAGCCATACTCTGATGGCAGGATGAAATGCGATAAATCGTAGTCTACCTCAGGCTGGCATGTCAAGGCTATGTTTTGTTCTACTGCTTATTCAGCAATTGTGTTCTAATTGTAAACCTATACTTGACTGTGTCATCATCAGGCATTCCCCAAATATTGTTTACCATACCTGAACTGCCACAAAGGAGTCATTGTCATGCTGTTGCTTCTGCAAGTTTGTGTAACTCGTACACTAACTGGTGTCCTTGTTGCATATGCACTTTAACCAACGAGTAGCTGAAATGCCCCTAGCTAAAAGCACTTGGCAAAATCCTTTTGAACAAATCAATAAGCAAGCAAAGAGATTCATCCAAGCAAAATTGTGATGATTATGATTATTGTGGTGGACTCTATTATTGCGAGCAAGCAAACTAATTGTTTAAGGGTGACATTATTGTTTGATCAAGAAATGCGTGTCTTGTTGACTAGGTGTGATTTTAGTTGCTTGTTATCTGCATTTATTGCTTTGCTTGTTTACTGAGTTCATTATCTTGATCGCTCGCTTGTTTAGTTTGATTGTTTGTTTGCCCTCAGTTAGGCTGGAAAGCTGTATGCCTGCTAGAGGAGGAGGACACCTTTGACTCAGTTGACGCTATAGAGACTCACAAGCTGTGGGTAGCTCGCGATGGATAGTGGTGGCATTCATACTCACTGTAAGATAGCATAATGGACATGGCTCCATGCCAAACTCTTTAAGGTCCTGCTCCTGCTCTTTTAAGATCACTGATTTTTCTTTTGCTCCGTCATAGGCGTGCGGTTTCACTCTAACCATGACTTGGAGGTAATAGGCGCCCAGTTTGTTCTGGAGGCCTTCATTGCAAGAGGGTGGGTCAGTCTCTCAAAGGTATAATTTTTACTGGGTGCACACTCCAACTCCTCCTCAAGGTATGGTAACGATAGAACTTTGACACACGCCCCTCACTCTTGTGTTGACTTTTGTCTTCTTGATTTTTTTTGTGCCCATACGAATATATATATATTTTTTGTTGGCTCACACCCTCAGTCACCCTAGCATTTTATCTCCATTTTGGAGGTACAGGGTCTTTGCAGAGTTTGGACATTTCGTCCAGCTTTGATGTTCGATGGCTCCCTTGCTAACTTGGTCATCTGAGTAGTGACAACTTGGGAGAGATAATCCATTCTGACACAGGTGAGCTTTTTCGATTTTCGTCATCGGGCAAAATGTTGTTAACAAGCAAACTATTATTTTTGTTGTTTTCTGTTTCGTGTTGTTTTTATTTTCAACTTTTGTGCTTTTCCATTTTTTTGTGTTTTGGTATATGATGATGCAAAAAGAAACAACAAAGAAAACAAAGGAAAAGGATACAGCTCCAGTCCTTGTTGCTGTTGTTTTATCGATACCATTGAGGTTCATAGTAACTCCTAGCAGTGCCATCAGAAATCGGAAACATGGCTGGTATAACAGAAGCTATTAAAACTGTTATTAAAACAGCGACAGTCAATAAAAATGTTGAATCCGCTAGCGACATTAAGACTGTATCTATTGTTGGAGTTGACATTTACTATGACGGCTATCTCCTACCAGACCCAGGGTATTTGCACGTGTTGGGTCAGATCGGTGCATGGCAAACTGACAAACTTTTGGCTAGGCCCCCGCGAAGGAACAAGAACAAATGTGGCGCATGTGAGTGTCGTCGAATAGAACTCGGGAAAAGATAGGAGGACGAACAAGGCCGATGAGACCCGATGGATTCCCCAGGAAAGAACTGGGAGAAAGAGGATAAACCCCTGAAGTTCAAGCATCCTCAGAGCTTGCCAGCACAGATAAGGTAAGGTCAGTTATTCTAGGGTGTGCACATGCATGTGCAGGTGTGGGTGTATGTGCTAGTGTGTGTGCTTCCTCCTGTGGGTTGACGATAATGACTCCATTGTCAATCAAATCCTAGACAGCATTCCGAAGAGTAAAGCACTTGTTTGTCGAATGTCCAAGGGTCCGATGGAATTGGCAGAACAAGTTCACCTTATACCACTTAGAAAGCAGGTTCAGTGGTGGATGAATCTCCGGTAACTGCAGGAATGGCGCAACTTTAGGAAAGATGTCACTCAACAACTCCCCGAGTGGGGTATAGTAGCTTTCCTTATAGTGAGGTCGCCTTTGCCATTTTTGCTGTCCTTGTTGAGTTGACGCAACGTGACGCGCCAACTCAACAGTGGTGTGTGGGTGTGTAATGCATGCAAAAGTAGTTGCTGGTGAGGGCACAAACGTAGATGTGGGTGTTGCATCTTGCGTGTCAACGACAATGGTCCCATTATCGATCAAAGTCTGAATGACATCCCGCAAAGTGTAGTAACTATCAGTCGAGTGCCCCGAGGCTCGATGATAATCACAGTATACGTTCGCATTATACGATGGAGGAAATGGAGTTGGTGGGGAATGTGGGACTGAGAGTCTCATAAGTGACGCAACCTAAGGAAAAACAGCACTCAACATCTCACCCAATGGAGTGTAGTCGCTTTCAATGCGACAGCCTCGTTTCTGCTCAGTTGTTGTCCTTGCCAAGGTGATGTGATGTGATGCACTTGCTTGACGGTGGTAAGTGTGTGTACAGTGTGTAGTGATGACCAACGTGTTGGGACCTGATCCTGATGTTGAAGTGGGCAGCGAGTATGCTGTGCTGTGTGTGGTGTTGAGTGTAAGTGTAACAGCTATGGCACTGGTACGGCTTAGGGCGACGAACTTGAGAAATGCTGTACTCTCGCACAACTAATGGGTTGGCATTTCGGTGATTGTGATGCATGCTGTGGCAAGTGCAGTTGTGGTGCAGGAGGCAGAGATAACACCCCCATCGCTGGAGTAGTGTGAAGCTAGGGCGATGGTATGGGCGATGGTAAAGTGGGGTGAGACTGCAATGCTATAGTGGTTTGCATTGGAACTTCAGGGGCCGAAAGAGGAGGACACTTAACAGGGTCAAGAGAAAGAGACATGTGCTCAAGCTTCCAGGCCAAAGTTGTCAAGCACTGAGCCTACATGGCCAAAGACCCATCAAAAGATAGGTCAGAAGGCGAGAGTGACACAGGAGTGGGCCCTAAAACAGATGCAACTGCAGCTGGTTAGACTTTGGAAGTAGGAGGGCCTAGGAAGTGGGGTGTAGCTGGCAAAACTTCTGGAACCCATGTGGTAGTCACCACAATCGACTCGGTGATGGGCCCTAGATCGGCTTGTATCCTGGAGGTATGGATCCACCATGATTCCCAAATCGGGATGCACAGAGGGAAGAAGAAGTAGCCAAAGTGAGAGGAGGAGGATCCAAACACGGGACCCCCTTCAAAAAAATAATTGGAGACTTGCGGGTCTACGGGGCCATGGCTAACCACAAGTGAGTATGAATGGAGCTGCGGCAGAAGACAAATACACAAGCTGTAAGACAGGCTACTGTCAAAAGTGACCAATAGCTCGAGAAACAACAAGAGAAGACAACCACGGGAGGTCGCCTGCAATGGAGACAGCTGAGCTCCCAGCCAAGGACCTCACAATAAGCTATCTGTGATGAACAAGCAAGAAGATCAGGTGTTAGAACCTGAACAACAGACGCAAATGCAAGTTATTAAAGTGGCATGTAATGACACACAATGTAGATGAATGTCCTAAGGTGCATCCTCTCATCAAGAATGTCCCGCATGGGGTTGACCACACGGGACACACTTATGGGTTTAGGTTTTGACTATGGTCAGAAAAGTAAGGCTCTCACTCTAAATCCTGGCCAAAAAGCAGGTAGTGAATGAGTGATGCGTTGGTGGAATTGTGTAATGCCTCTGTGCTACACAACAGTACAGACACTACCCAAGGCAACAAATTAAATATAAATTAACAGAATTAAATAAATAAAGCCAAACACCCAGACCTGTGTGCGTTAAAAGTGGCTCTAAAGCAGTGCACCAGACAAGACTGCACCTCCTTCTAAGCACTTGAGACAAGGCAAAAAGAAAACCACGCATGAGTGACAAGACTGTCACCCAGTACACGTTCCAAGAACAACAGCAATACCAGCAAAAACTCCATATTATGAGAAAACCTCAAGAAACCACAATCATTGAAAAGCCAACACACGCGATTCGATAAAAAAAATCGGTAGAAGCTGCCATTTCAAAACTTTCTTTTCCTCTCCTTTTTAAAACCTCATGCTCATTAGCAAAATCTTTATGCACAAATCAGGAATACCATTTTTCATCTAGACTTCCAGCCCAAAGCATCATTCAACCCATTATTACAAATCACAAAAAATCAAGGCTGGAAACTAGCTCAACACAAATCTCAATCCATATCTCAAAACTGGTTGTATCACCCTGGCCATACAATGCCATACAAGGCTGGAAACGAGCTGTCTCTCTCCTACTTCATTCCAACAGGTAGGCATTCTACAAGGTCTGCCATACAATGCTTCATACGGTGCCATACCTATGTTGGAATGATAGCTATTATTGTAGGCGAATTCAATCAATGGAAGATGATCCTCCCAACTCCCTCTAAAATCCAATGTGCAAGCCCACAACATGTCTTCTAAGGTCTAGATAATCCTCTTAGTCTGTTTGTCTATCTGAGGGTGGAAGGCTATGCTAAAATGCAGAATGGTGCCAAAAGCCTCTTGCAATGATCCCCAGAATCTAGATGTAAACATAGTGTCCTTATCAGACAGAATGGACACCGACACCCCATGCAGTCGGACTATCTTAACCACATACAACTCTGCCAACTGAGCTAATGGGAGATTCACCGTCATGGGTAAGAAATGTGCTGACTTTGTGAGACGATCTACAATAACCCAAATGGTGTCGTTCTTCCTCCTTGTCTTGGGCAGTCCTATCACAAAGTCCATTGATACATGCTCCCATTTCCAAACTGAAATATCCAAAGGTTGTAGCATTCCCTCGGGCTTCTGGTGTTCAATCTTGACCATTTGGTAGGTTGCACACTTTATCACATGCTCAGCTATCTCTCTCTTCATTCCAGGCCATCAAAAATTTCTCTTCAAATCTTTGAACATCTTGGTGCTACCTGGATGAACCATATACTTAGACCAGTGGGCTTCATTGAGTAATCTCTGTTTCACTTCCTCCACCTGAGGCACATACAGGCGTAGATCATATCTAAGTCCTCCATCTGCACCAACAGAGAAGTGAGGTGCCTCTCCCGCCTCCAGTTTAGCCCAGGCCCCCTGCACAAAGGGGTCTAGTTGCTGAGAGACCACAATAGTCTCCAATAATCTTGGGCGAATAGACATAATTGCTACCCAAGCTCCAGTAGGTCCCTGAGGCTATCTCAAAGGTCTGCACCCAACCAAATCCTCTAGCATGCGCCATTCCTTGATCATCAGGTTGGCCGTCATGTGGGTGCGCCTACTCAGGGCTTCAGCGACCACATTAGCCTTCCCAGGGTGATAGGATAGGCTAAAGTCATAGTCCTTGAGGTATTCTTGTAGGATACTAAAGCTTCTCTAGAGGGGGGGGGGGGTGAATAGAGATTTTCAATTTTAATTAAGTCTTTGAAAATTGTTAAGCTATTTAGCAAGTT
>JAMKQA010031778.1:0-15566 GCA_024699735.1 Posidonia australis
CCCGCGAAACAGCCGGCCCGCACCGGGCCCAGGCCGGGCCGGCCGCAACAGGCCCTGGGCTCGGCACGGCCCATGGCCTGGGGCTGGGCCCACGAGCCGGTGACTTGGATGGCTAGGGCGGGCCGGTCGGTCTGGCCTGTGGCCCGACCTGCGGTCGTTTTTGCCGGGCTCGGGCCGAACCGGGCAGGTCTTGACCGGCCCGACCCGTTTTCCATGTCTACTGACACATCCTTTGTGTGTTTGAAACGTGTCCTAATGTCTTAGGCACATCGGTGTCCTAAAAGTGTCGGACACAGGTGCAAACTAAGTAGAAGAGTCCATACTTCCTAGGGTGCAACCCACCTCAAAGTTGTGGATGTGTGGTCAGTGGTCTGTTTTTTTCTGCATAATAGTATTTATAATTTCAAGGCTTTGAATTTTTCAATTGACTTTCCTTTATTTATAACTACATGTTTGTTGGGTTGGTTGAAGGCATTGCAAAAGAACAGGAGCCTTAAGCAAGGAAAAAAGGCTGGTTGAAGACGAGAAATCTGCGTCTTTGATTTGTAACTTTTACTGTGACTTTATGATGTCGTTAATCTCGCGGCTGGTACTCAGAAACAGTATTATGTCTGCAGAGCAATTGGAAATTGGTCAATCTTCCTGGGTCCATTCGGCTCCTTCGTTTGAAAAAAAAGAAGAAATAGATTTAGCTTTTGAAGCCAACCCAGCTAAATTGAGATACACATACAGCGCCTTATTTAAGAAAACGTTGCTTATTTTGAAAATTGGCTGGATATTTTTATGAGTGATGGATTCCACTATAGCAACTCGTCAATCGGCCTTTTAACCGTTAAACCCTTCGCTACAAGATTATTAATGTAAAAATGGACGCTCGTTAAAGCTGACTAATTTTACGTAAGCAGCAAACGATATAATTAGTTTACTGTACCTATTTTTGTGAGTCGTACAGCTTAGTATTGCTTTTTTTGAGTCCGGAAGTACGTTAACTTTTGCTGACGAAAAGTCTTGCAGAAGACAAACCCGCATTCATCTCATCGATGGAATATACATTTGAAGTTTACAGAAAATTTATACAAACTTGAATGCATGGGCAGCAGGGAACGACCCAGATATGAAGAATTAACGAAATGGAACGATCCAAGACATCCTCTTGAACTCCTAAACTAGTCTCTCAAAGAATCCGAGAAAATATAATCTACCAGCTAGAAATACAAGCAAACACGTCCCGCTTCAAGGTGGTGTGCAACTCGCCTTTGCTTCTGCTGTTGTTACAAAGGCCTCATCCAATAATGATGCCACAAGAAATTCATCGCAGAAGTGAGTAGGAATTGCTTCGCGGACACAGCAATCAATCCATCAATGGACTCGATTCATGTACACCTTCAACCAGAACACTGCACCACATCACCAGACCAATGTCAATATTGCATAGAAAATGAAAATATCGGACTCCCTTTGGAATAGAAAAAACATAGATTTGATTGATGCATATTACTCTTAAATGGAGAGGACGATTGACGGCCTCTTAAAGTAGGAATGGTTGATGGAAAATTAAACAAATCTAAGATATTGTCAGCTTGAACAGAGTGCACACTTCAGCTAGTAACATTACGAACCCAACTTAACCGGGAAGTGAATCATGTGCTACTTTTAAAATTTTTAAATGAACAAAACACCAGCTTCCCATCTCCAGCAATACTAGGGTAAGTTATTGCAAGGCATACTTACTAAGGCAGGCGCCTAGCCGCCCAAGCGTTATTTCCTACTGAGAGTATAAACACCTAGCTCTTTTTTTTTTAAACCGGACCCTGTAGATTTGGATTCTCATTTGATCTTTTTTTTTTGTTCTTTAATCTTGACAAAGTCTAAGACATTATTATTCTCTTATATTTTTTTGTTTTGTTTAGTTAAGACTTATTAAAACTAATTGTTTTTAACTTATTTAGATGTTACTGTGTGTTTACATCGATGTTTTGACATTAATCTTATTATATTTTATTATTATCTTGTCATTTGTTATATATTTCAATGTTATTTAGAGATTAATTGAGTTAAGAATAGATATATTAATACATATTTGCATTTAATAATATATAACATAAGATTAAAAATACTGAAAATATTTTACTTTTTAATTTTTTTAATTGCACCCAAGGTGCCACATCTCAATGCCTTAGCGCCATAGCGCCTTAGTAAGTATGTTGCAAGGTACCCTGAATTTTGACCATCATCCAACTTACATCTCTCTCTCTCTCTCTCATGATTCCAAACTCTAGGGTACACTGCAACATTTTAAACTTGAAGGCAGTATGTTGTAACTTTTTTTGTGTGATCCACAAATTAGCTGGACCCACCACCAAAATTGGATGATGAGTGCAGACTCCAAACTGGGGTTCATGCGTAACACACCCACTCATTAATTTTTCCTTGCTCATATGCGTACACCAGTGTAGGAACCCAAGATCTGTCTCAATAAGGCATCTTACTACTGAGCCACCTCAGCGAGTGTTGAAACCTAGTCCAGCTCCCAGGTGGTATTAAAATTTTTGATTCTCGAAAATTTTAATTTACTGAAAATGCATATGTGACCTCAGCTATTCCCCCAAGTCGTGCATCAAGTAAAGACTTTTTCTATGTATATTTTACCCTTGAAAAAACATTAGATAAGACACCTAAAAGCAAAAGGCTCATGAAATAAGAAACGCAAAACAAATAATACTCATGGTGATTTGTATATCTAGTAGTTTGATGATCAACACCCAAGGGTGCATGTGTAGAAGGCATCAAGCAATGATACTGCATTGATAATGATTAGTGGAGCAATTGATACATTGTAGAATTGGTTTATATTGGTAGAAATAGAAACCTTTATGTGGTAATGCAAATGATACAAAACAGAGGGAAAGTAGAGAAAGAGAAGTAAAAGATGCTTCACCTCATCAATTTCGTGGCAATATATTACACTGGTTCACGTCCGTCTACCACGTGAAGAATAGTCAGAACTGGAACCTGCACTTGATAAATTTCTCTTCACAAATGGGTGATCAAGCAGCTCTGAAGCAGTTGGTCGATCATCTGGCTCAACTAGAGTGCATTGCTTGACAAAATCGTGTGCCTCTTTTGACAGCGATTCGGGTATGTCTGGCTTTTCCCCTCGTCCAATCTTAAACAATGCTTGTGTCTGTCAGATTAGAAAACCATTTAGTGCTATAAAAATTTCATGACATTACCCTCTATGCTCCAAAAAAATAGTAATAATGGTGATGTATAATAGGTTTTCCTACTTGAGATCTTGTAGGTTTACAAGTGTACTGGACCACATTAGGTGCACTGAGGAAATGTTTCATTCACTTACATGGATATTATACCGTCCCAATAAGTGGTACAGTTTAAAATCACGAAACTACCTCATAGATTTCCCACTCCATTTACAAGAAATATGAATATTAAACTTGGATAGTGAGATGTAGGTATACACAGTATTTCTGTGTATATAACTTTGCAACACAGGATGCAATGCTCAAATAAATCAAACAGTTAATTACTCACCCACTCTAAATCAGGATAAGGAACTTTCCTGGTTAACATCTCTAACACTGTGCATCCAAGACTCCAAATATCAGCTGCAGGCCCATAGGTTCGACGAGGTTTAACAACCTGCAGATGCAAAAGGTACATTGAAAAAGTTAGCATAAAGTTACACTTGCATGAATTACATTCAGGTTCAGCTATAATCACATTCCTGTTTTACTTGGTACATAACCATGCAAGCATATTCATCTGCTTATAAATTGCCTTCTTACTTTTCAGAACAAAGGAAGAAAATGGCACTATGGTCACTAAGGCAGTGCCTAAGGAACAAGGTAACCCTAGCTAAGAAGGTGTTGGTCAACTAACATTAAAATTTACAAAATGCCTTTGTGGGAGAGTCTGGAGGAGGCCACCGGTGGCTACACACCCTGGTCCGTGGTGGCGGTGACGAACCCTAGAAATGGGATGGGCGGTGTCAGCAATGCTGTTCTCACTTCTTCTTCCTTTTGTTTAGGGTTTTCTGTGCTCTGGTACCATGTGAAAGTAGGATAGAAGAATGGGATTGCTTTCACTAATGAGAATGGATTACATACATATAGTTCCTACTAATTATATGGATATCCATTTACCCACATAATTAATAAGACCCAATAACAATATCTCCCACAGCCTTCTTTGCAGATCAATGGAAAGAGAATAGGAAAGAGACTAGCACTTAAGTTGTTAAGGCAATGCCAAAGGAACAAGGTAACCCAAGGGATAGCCAGGCATCGGGCACCATAAAATCCATGCAAAGGTGTTGCCTTGACCTCACCTAGGTGGTATTTCCAGAGAACTAATATACAGCATTTTAGGTACCTTTTTTTGTAAAATTACATCTGATGCTTTGATAAATACGTGTTGGTTGTACTAATTTTGGATATATGAATTCAGGCTTGTTTACCATACAATACCTCATCCATCAATGTATAAGGATACATATTTCTTTGAATTTTATAAGAAAGAGAAGAGGGACACATCACCGGCACACGGATCTATGGGATCGTCCTTCGCTTCAATCCGGCCCGCGAACCCCTTCAATCTCGCAAGTAATCATACCGCATTCCAGAATGGAAAATGCAAGGAGTCAAGCGATTTCTAGTAACCTAGCCATAATATACACATGTTTCTACTCTTCAGAACAGTCTGATTCTGCTGCTACACGATGCCATCCCTGTCTTCGCTTTTGTTACAATCATGCCACGATCATGAACAACCTTCCGGATATATTTTCAAATAATATAATTGTTCCTAGTGAGAGCAAATTTATTAGTTAACATTAATCTGCATTTTTGTCTCAGTGCCCCTGTCATTGCCTTGGCCAGCTTTGCATCCTGACAACCTTCTAAATGCCTTTTCAAATAAACGCAGTTTATTTTTTCTAATGAGAGCAAAGATATTAGTTAAGATTAATCTGTATTTTAGCTTTCTATACAGAAACATGGAAAAGAAAAACCAAAAATACCATCAGGATTTACAGATATGTCTGCAAATTCAACTGATCTCTCAACCCGCCCATGCCTCTTACATAACATCCATTGATATTTAGGTTATAACATGAGATAATGATGGAAAGGTCTTCAGATCCTTTCAGCGGTTCTTGAATCTATCTTCGTTTTTTTCACTTTCATCACTTAATGCCGGATTTTATGTCCAAAACAGCAAGGAAAGATGAAAGATTTAATATAATTATTACAGACTATGGTGTTAGTGACATCTCTGTGGATGTATGACAAAACCATGAATTGGAATTCTTAAGATATATATTTTGTTAAACAAAATAGCTAATTTTGGTTTAGATCACAAATATGAAATGAAGAAGATAGTATGAGTGACACTTCATATTTTGCCAAAAAGGTCACAGAAACGAAGATCAAGACTACTACAACTTGAGCACGTACTCCAGGACATTATTTTGTGAAAGAATTTGAGTACATTACTTAAGTTCAATTTATGTCAGATGCTGGAATTACCTTTCAAGAGGAAAGGTAATATAACCCATTAGAATTTGACATATTAACATACTGGTAAATAAATTTGTAAGCTACTCAGTTTTATGACATCCAACAATAAAGAAACAGAAACCACTCACCTCTGGAGCCATCCAGTACACACTCCCTTTGCAAGATTTAAGCACAGTTAGCCTGGATATCTAGTCATAGAGAAAAGTTAACCACATAAGAAAGAACGTTGCACTTGTAACTCAGAACTTCTTGAGTTCAAAACATAAAGAGAAGGCTGACCTCCTTTGCCAGTCCAAAGTCTGCTAGTTTTACAGACCCACTAGCTTCCACCAATATATTGGCACATTTGATGTCTCTAGAAAAAGCAAGGAAATTTGTTACAAGAAAAGCAAATCAATTTTGATACAAGCATATTGAAATATGACCATCCAACTCAAAATACAATGAGTAGAATGATCCATCTATATATAACCATAAGTCCAATCCTTACTTGTCCAATGTAGGATTATTCTAACACTTGACACTTCCTCTCACTTGTGGCCTCTTTTAAATTCAACAAGTCTCTTTTTGACTTAGGTAGATGTGTATAGACTTAAACCCATTTAGGTCTCTTGTAGCTCTGATATTATATTAAAATATAGACATTCAACTCAAAATCAATTAGCAATAAGTGTAATAGTCCATTTATATATAGCTACAAGTCTAATCCTCACTTTTCCCAATGTAGGACTATTCCAACATATAATACAAAATTAATAGTGAGCTTTTTTTTGGAAGGCTTTAACATTCAAAATCAGAAGCAAAATGAAATTTGACCAAGCAAATCAAAATTGAAGGGAAAATGAGAATATGGACCTAAAGCCAGTTAAGGCATTCATGGTTTCAAGGTTTAAGTTAAAAACAAGCTGGCATGTTTTGACTAAAGGAAACTTAAATAATCCACTCTCAAGATATATTAAGGAACAAGTGTGATATGTGGATTTTTCTTTTTGAATTTGAAGCATATAAATATCAACCAACATTACCTGTGCACAACATTTCGATCATGAAGATACTTCAAGCCATTCAAAATCTGCCAAGTATAGACAGAGACTTGGGAATCACGCAAATGATACTTTTGGTAGAGAGAAGCCAGTGAACCTTGTGTGACAAGCTCAAGGAAGATAAACAACTTTGCCTCTTCCTGAAATGAGCTTATATTAATATGGTTGGTATTCAATAATTAATCAGTTGCACTAGCAAGTTGTACAGTTTAATATACACAAACCTAAACTAATCCTAAAGTTCGCAGATTTGCTATTGGACTCTTTTATGTTACAGAGGACACTACAAATTCCCAAAGACTTGATTTATTTCCCTTGTTAACCACACTTTTTTTAATTATTAGTTCCAAGGCCGCTCTAAGGCAGATAAACTTTCCAGCTTGTAGGATTTAAAGTTAACTACAAGGTTCGATTAAACCTTGACAGCTCTATCTTTTAGAGAAGTTATTTTTACTAGGATTTGGCATTAATTCATAGATTATAGGTACAAGACTGGCAACTGACGAAAAGAACTTACCATCCTAAATGTCCGATTTATTTTAAACAAAACCTTAGAAAATATTTCTAGTGGCAGCTCATTCTCATTCTCATTCTCGAAAGATGTCCTCTTCCTTACATTGTCCCCATAATCCACCCTATGTGTACTACAAATATTGCTCCTGCCTCACCTTGAAATCATTGCACTTTACCACTTCCATAATAAAAGGGACTCATGAGTAAGGAATTTTTCCCAATTTGACCTTTTAGCAGTCAAAAAGAGATTTATTTCAAAAGGAGGCTTGGAAAAGACTCCTAACAAAGTACACACAATAAGTATCCATTAGCAATGAAAAAGGAGAGCTCTTTGAAAAGTGAAGCTATAACAGATTCCATTTTCCTCTCAATGCTCTACAAATAGAAGTATCATATTACTTAACTCCAACCAATGTTAATAGCAGATTGCAAACCAATTAAAAAGAACCAAAACATGCCTTCTTGAACTAACAACGGACCCAAGAAATGGACTGAAAGATAAACCAACTGCATGGATGTACTGCTTAAATTATAATACTCTTGTAATAGGAGAAAGAAAGTTATTTACAAAGCTATATTCATGCAGGAAAATCCATTCCAACAGGATGCATGTATTCACTAAAAAACAATGGCATCAAATAAAGAAGGCAGCTATAAAAGATGGAAACATTATATTACCTTCTTTGTTCCCAGATATTGAACTATGTTCTCGTGTTTGAAGTTCCTTAGTAGAGCAATTTCCTGAAAACATGTTAGAATGTTGGTAAAGCAGAGTCTCAGGATAAAATACCATACTATCAGAATGCAGTCTGCTAAATGATTGAAATACATTAAAAAATGAACTGGAAATTAGTAAAAAACTCTAGTATGCATAGTTCTCCGACCTGCTCTAATTGCTGAATGCACTGTTGTGCATTGCTTCCCTCGTCCAGCAGAGAAACTTCCTTAACAGCAAAGAAAAAACCGTCGCTGCGGTAAAGAAATTTGAATTAGCAAATAAAAACATCACTCAAAACTTAGTAACCAGCAATCAGAAACTAAATTAAAGAGATCACAATCTTCATTTGACAGGCTGAGGACTCACGGAGTACATTGACTGGTCCTACAATGGAGCATTTCATGTCTGACATGAGCACAAAGTTCCAGGGTCCTTTTTCTTACTTTTACCGGTACCCAGAATAAATGCTTTGAGATGATTATCTCTATTATTATGTTGGCACTTAGAGAGAGTTGTAATAGAGTGAGAGAAGATAGAAAGAAAAACTGCAGAAAAAGTGATGTAAAAACAAGATCCCGCTTATTACAGCAGGCATTTGAAATTAAGGATCTCTAGAAGACAGGTTTCTCTTTTGTGACAACTTAGAAGTCAAGTAATTTTATATAAACAAATCATTTGAGGCAGACAGAGGACACACGGTTTAGGTTTTATGGATATGGATTTGTGAAGAATTGGTTGTAAGGATGGTTATTGCCGTTTCTTTTGTTTAGTTGAAGCAAAGCAAGTAAACAACAATAAAGGGGGATTATGAAGCACCATAAAGATAATTAGCTCAAATAGTTAATATTCTGATCCAAGATGTGGAAAAATTCATCAATAGAGAATCAGCTTTGCATGGTCGATAACTCAATATCCATGCATGTGGTTCATGATGCAAATTTCATTGTAATTAACTAAGATAACGAAGATAATCCAATCTGCTGGGTGAAAAGTGCTTCATAGAAAATCAGTTTTACGTACTCGCTGATGGCCTCGAAAACTGTTCCAAATGAGCCCCTGCCGAGTTCCTTTCCTTGTATCCACCCAGTAATATTGCGCTTAAATCCACTGTTGCCGTGTACTTCGTACATTCCTTCCACAGCTGCGATCGGAGAATCATCCTCGTTAGATGTCGTGAAGGAAGATGAACCGGTGAGCTCCTCAGCAGAAGTCACTGCCATCCTTGCCATTCCGTACTCAACATCAATCACTTCTGCGACAACCACATTATCGCCAACTTCTGCCTCCTTATCATCGTCCCAGCGTGTAGATTTCCTTTCAAGTACTCCTTTATCTCCATCACCATCATCGCCCGCAAGCGACCTTAACAATTCCCAAGTCGTGCTCTGTTCGTCAATAACACGTGATGGCATCGCAGCTGGTGGGGGCTTGAGTACCGGTGGGCGAGGCCCCTTAATTCCTCCTCCTTCACCACGATCACCACCTGCTGTCTGACCAGCACTAGTCCTAAAAGAAACTTGCTCCATTTTAGGCGGAAGATCAGGTTCCACATCTCTTACCCTAACACTAGAACTAAACCTCTCCGACGGAGAACCACGCTTCCCCTCTTCCTCCTCCTCCTTTCTCCCATACTTTGAAAATCCCACTTCCTCACCATCACCACCTGCTGTCTGATCAGCACTAGTCCTAAAAGAAACTTGCTCCATTTTTGGCGGAAGATCAGGTTCCACATCTTTTATCCTAACACTAGAACTAAACCTCTCCCACGGAGAACCACGCTTCCCATCTTCCTCCTCCTCCTTCCTCCCATACTTTGAAAATCCCACTTCCTCACCAACACTAGGCTCAGGCTCAACTGCACCCTCCCTACCGCCGCCGCCGCCATCACTCGCCATATCTGATTCAACTTCCATCTCACCCTCGTCCGCATACAAAAGCCGCGACCTGGGGAGCAAATCGGATGACGACCGCTCCTTCCTCGCCTCCCACGCCGCCTCCGGAATTGCGAAGTCCTCTGGACCGGACAGGCCGAGGTTCCTACATATGATATCCACCTCATCTTCGTACTCCCCGTCGATCCTGAAACTGGTATTCGTGTTGTACAGACGCGGCAGCTGCTGGTCGAGGGATCTCGTCCTCAGCCGCAAGTCGTGCTCCGAGAACCGGTCGTCCACAGCATAGTCAATGTTCTTCGCCGCGTTCCGCCTCTCCAGCTTCGGCACCGGGCGGGGCGACTGCTTCGGATTCATCCCGCCGCCTCCACTCTTCCCTTTCTCCTCCTCCTCCTCCTCCTCGTGGTGGTGGTGGTTTCTGCGATTAGGGTTGAACACAGTTGGGAGCTTCATCGGTGGAGGTGTGATCCATCGGGGAGCGGGTTAGGGTTTGTGGCTGTTGGGATGAGGAGAAGGGAAGAGGAGGAATCCTTTTAACCTTTATTGTCGTTGCTGGTGAGGAGACAGCCAGGTCAGAGGAGAGGGAGAGGCGTTGAAGGAGCTTGGGCGTTGAAGGAGCTTGGGCTGGTCAAGTTCCCCTTCCTCTTCCTCCTCCTCTTTTTTAACTTTACCTCCGACTTTATCTCTTACCAGTTGGATTTCCTTCTTGACTGTGCGTCGAATTGTTGACTGGACTTTTTACATAAGGTGGGATTTGGATAGGGGATAGAGAGAGAAGAAACGACACGTTCTGTCCACGTCAATTTCGTACGGAATTATTTTGGGGCCAATCGGCAGGTCGAGAGTAGTGGTAAATGGTAATTGTTGGGGCTCGTTCGAAAACTCAGAATATCACTTGCGTAATGTCTAATTTTTTTTTTTTTAATTTTTTTGTATGTATTAAATTTTACGTCAATTCGTACAAGATAATATAAATCGGACATATTATATAAATTTAATACTAATTTGTAACAAAATGATATAATCTTGTATCATTCTTACATTATTTAACGAATTTATAGTATTATTTGATATTATTATCGTATTATTTAACTTATAATATTTAGTATCATTCTTATATTATTTGATATCATTCTTATATTATTAAATTTATATCATTCACATATAATGTGAAAAATCTACATCAAATGTCGTATCAATAATATATGGATTGGTATACATAAATTAGAGACCCTTTTTTTTTTCTTTGGCAAAGAACGACTAATGATTTTTTGGAAGGTCAAAAGTTATCAAGAAGCCACACCACAGACATCCTAAATAAGAGGGTCGTGGGTGCAGCCGTGCAGGCACCGTTAGTTCTAGTTATCATTTTCTCTTTTCCAAAGTTTAGTTCTAGTTATCTTAAGTGCACATAAACTAATATCATTGGTCTAATACTAAACTATACTATTATACTATATATCTATCTTCTTTTTAGCATTTAATACACCTTCCATTAACACTATTTTGTATTATTGTACTATTACACTTGACATACTAAGCAAGGACAAAGCATGTTTCCTCGAAATAACAAGAGACAAGAAGAAGAGTAGTTTTTCTCCTCTCACATTTTTTTATTATTTTATATTCTAATTTTATAATTTCCGACCTTTTCTCTTTGATGACTTTTCAAATTACGACCAACAACTATCATTTTGTTTATACTCTTTTGCGAACTTTTCAAGAAAATTCACTTCTCTTCCTACTTTCTCTATCTACTTTTCCTTTTCAACATGTAACTTCCTTTTTGCTTCCATTAATTTGGCTTTAACTTTCGAACTCCCTCCCATTATCGTACTTTGTAAGGGTGTTTTTTTTCCCCTTTTGCCTCCTGCAACATCCTTTGTTTCTCTTGAGAAAACCAAACCCCTCTTCCATTTATTTTCTCTCCAAGGAAAAATCAAGTGAGGCAAGGTTTAAAAAAAAAAAGAGAATAAGAAGAAGAAACATAATGAGAAATACATCTTATATCTTCTAATATCAAGGTACCACCTTTTTTTCTTTTGTATTTTTTTGTCATTTGTTTTCTTATTCTTCTTCTAATGGAGTATTGATAATGACGATGCAACATGTAAAAAAGAATTATAATAAAATAACTTTTTTTGTGATTATATTAAAATTCCAAAAATAAGACATGCATCTTGATGGTTTCATACTTTCACAACTCATACAAATCATTCTTTACTATCACTATATAGAAATTTATTCATTTACATACAACAATGGATTTTTATTCTTCTAATTTAGTTTTTCAACAATCATAATTTTATGAGTTAAAGCCAATAACCACATCGATCACATCATCACTTTAGTTGCATTGCTGATTTTATAAATGATGCAGGATAAACAACTTAAAGACACTCGGACGTTGAACTTAAAGACTTAGCAGCAAAGCCAAAATCGAGCAAGAGAGCCTCTAGCAAACAGCTTAAAGATACCTAAGTGATCAACAAGGTGTTGCTACCTGAATGGATAACCGAAAGACACCAAAGCAAGCAGCATGAAGCCAAGCAATAGAGTCCTAGGTGAACGGTTTAAAGATACCTGTGTGATTGACAAGGCACTGCTCCTCAAGCGAATAACCTAAAGACACCCAACAAACGGCTTAAAGACACACACGTGATCAACTTGAAAAGTCATGCAGCCAACGTCATGGCCAATCAAGCGCCTGGCATGAGCATCCTTCAAACTGGACCCGACCGACCGAACACCCAACTCAAGCATCCTCCAACAAGAGGGACGTGTGAGCGCCATGATCGCTCATCACCATGGCCAACCAAGCGATTAACCCGAGTGACTCCTATGCAACGACACATGGTCCCCACAGACGCTCCAGACTTCAGGTGCCACATTTATCTTGAAGGACAACACGTGGGCACGCCAGCACCTCACAAACCTACGTAGTTCCCTATACACATGATGACACTGTGTATACTTGACAAACACACCTAACAACCACTTGATACCTAATAAAACTGCCTGACACACCTACAACACCCACAATCATCACTACACCTCATAAAGCACACACACCATGTATAGTAATCTTTCACTGCCACTCAAGTATAAATACACCATGTAGAGTGTCCTAACGGGAGCTTGGATCTTTTCTCAAAGGACTTGAGCTTTCCACATAAAACCTAATCTCCCTTCGCTAACTTAGCATCGAAGTGTTCTCGACTAAGCGTCTTCTAACTACTTCTTCTTCTTATTCACAAACTTGCACATTGCTCACTAAGGCACGCAAGGGGTGAAGTCTACGTCTTGGCTCAACAACTTACTCCCCAACAATCATCTTGGCTCAGTAGCTCAGCAACTGTCTTAGCTTAGCAACTCCATAGCTCTCAACCAACACTTTAATCCAAAACTAACAAGCGACGCCGCACAGTTGAAGGAGGTGAGATCAATAGCGAAGTTTTATGCATAAATATGTCATAGTTTTAGCATTTTCTACGCATCAACTTTGTTAGGTATATGACATTTATAGCCTATAAGTTTTTCTTTACCTAGGAGTTAGCTTATTTTGAAGTGTTCTTCTAAAGGCTTGCTTATTATACAATGTAATGATGATATCATACTATTATTTTGAGTGACTATCTAAAATAGTTAACTTAAAATACACTTGAATCTTAAACTACCTCTTGATATTTTATTTAAGTTTAATATTATCATGAGAAATGTTTTTCTATTCGTGATTAGTTATTATTTTTAATTATTTATAAGAAATAAATATTTTTTAATTAAAAATAATGTATTTATTTATTCAATTAATTATGTTCTCCTTTTATTGTGTATAGGATGAAGAATATTGGCACATTAAAAATTACCATACCAACTTTGCAAAGATTCATATTTCAATTAAAACAACGTATATAATTTTGCTTAATGTTAATTCTATTATAAATTTCTATTATTTCATTAGGTATGAATTTCACAAAGCATTATTTTTCAAATAATGTTTACGCAAAATTAATGTCAATATAATTGTGATATCAAGTTCAATATTTAGGATAATAGATTTAAGAAGTTCCTCCACTTCTTGCAGTAGTCTAATAATTTAATTCACATAATCATGTTGTAAATTTCTAATTTTCAATAGTATTTTATAGAAAATAACTCATAGAACTCTTCTTTCAAAAGTTCTTTGAAGTAGTTTATAAAATCTCTCTTAAATGCCTTAAATTTACTGAATGTTCTATCTATGTTTTATCATTCTTTTAAAAATATTTCATAATTTTGTTATCTTACTAAATATATCACAATTTTTATATTTACAAGCTTTTTAACTAATATTTTTTAATGAAAATGTTGAATTTTGTTTCTCTATTTTTATGATACTTTTTCTACTACACATCAAAGTCATGTGGATTTTTTTTTACGGCAATAAAAAAATTTTGATTTTATTGATACGCGTAAGAATACAATATAACAATACACCTCAGATTGACGTTATGAACCTATCAATCATCAATTCATTTGTTAGTATGAAAAAACCCCTCTTCGAAATCCATGCCTTTGTAAAAAAGTAGATGACAAAAAAACTAACTTACACCTCTTCTAATCTACAGACTAGGAACTCCCATCTATCAAGATTTCCCTGGAAGCTCAATGCAATTGTAATACATTTGATTACAATGCTTTCTGCACCCTTCCATTGTTAGAAAATCCAGCACACCATTGCCTTCACGGTAGCAATGGAAAATACTAAAAGAAAACCTTTGTAAGATACACCACTACTAAATATTGCATCTCCAACTTACAATAATCTTCCGCTGTAATATAAGCACCACTTGCATGGAATCAGATTCAATCGCTATTAACGTGATGCCATGCTCCTCACAAAGCACCAGAAGATCCCAAACTGTCATCATCTCAGTCTCATTACTGGTGATATCACCATAGTAATGAGAGAAAGTTAGTCTGTAATATTTCACATTTTTCATAATAATTTAAATAAATTAAATTACAGAAAAATTAAAACTAAATAGAAAATATCTAACTACCAGGAACCTGTGTATGCAACTATGAGACTCCAAACTATATGCATTACGTTAACCCCCTGTATGTCTGCACCTGCAAACCAAAAACCCGAGGAAAACGTATGAGTAACAAAAGTTATCTAGTACGCACCTCAAGAAAACCACGGAAAACAAAATTATAATTAATTTTTCTTTTAAATTCATTTCGCAAACCATTTCTCAAAAACCTCACGAACCAGGCCCACACCTGCCAAAACCACAACCGAGGCTCTACTAACTCAAAACTACAAGTAAAGGCCTTCAATGGCCAAAACCACACACAGTGAGTCGGGAAGTCCGGCGCCAAGCAACCAAACTCTGGCTACACCCAGTCTGTCGAGGAACGACCACAGCGTTCTGCACTACCACGGTGACGGCCACCCAATGTAGGAGCGTTCACCATCCCATGATTTTTCCTCTCTGAAGAACCCTCAAAAGCCAATCCCTCCCTGGGAAAGCTGCCCTGTCTCTCATGACACTACCAGCTACAAGACACGTGTCCCACCCGCACTAGCCACCACAAGGTATGCCTCCTCATGGCGTCCACCACACGATACTCAGGAGGGAGTGTCATACCTCCACACTCGACAACTCCCAAGCCTCAGTACTCACAGCTACATCAGAAGTGTCATACCTCCCCGTCATACCACAAGACACCTCAACCTGCGAACCACAACCCAAGTCATTTCTCAGTATGTCAACAAACGAATCGTAACTTTTAGTCAAAATGATTTTATGTAATAATAAGAAAATGCTTTTACGTAGGGCCTTCAAGTTATCCACCTTTGTATCGTAAATTATTTCCA
>JAMKQA010031779.1:0-27151 GCA_024699735.1 Posidonia australis
ATTGGAGTCTAAAATAGGGTTACACGAATGACCAAAGAGGTTACATAATCTGTGCCTTAGCCTACTTAAATACTAAGGCACCTAAATGGTCAAATGACTAAACTAACCCTGAAACAAAAACATAATTCAAGACATATTTACAACAATAAAATATGTCCAAACAAGTTTAAATTTTGAATTATTAGGAATAATTCAAATTTCCAATTAAAGTGTAAATTATCTCAGCTTGTTTGTAAAAAGCTTGTTGTTGATTTTTTTAAATTTTTTTTTAGTATGGAGTGGTTTCTATCATAATTGTTAGTTTGATTAAGACATAATATATTTTTGTGTCAAATTGCTACAAATATAAAAAAAAAATTGACGAGAAAACTCAATCCAAATAATTTGAGACTCTTCTTTTGAAAATATTTGGTGAATAGTTTATATTTGGTCAAATAGTTAATTTTTTTTAAGAAAAATTTTATAATACACCAACACATAGTATATTTTTACATTGTTATGTTTTTATCTTGTATTTTACAAAAATACTACTCTCAAATCCACACTCCAATACCAAAAGATACCAGCCTTGGATGGTGGAGATCTATTATCTTCCATGCTACAACACACCTAGTCTATTACAACATCTCTCTAATAATAATAATAATAATAATAATAATAATATGATGGAATAAAATGATTCTAGTTTCATGCGTAAATTTTTTTTTGGGTTAAACTTTAGACCATTTCACATGACTCCGTTTCCGACATTCACTCGTTGGTGTCTGCAGCCACTTGATCTAGTGGTGAAGTCTCTTCGTGGGATTTCAACTTCCACGAATATCACATATATTACATCACTTGGTGGTGGTTTGTTATAGCCAAGTGTTTAAGTAATATATATCAATTACCATTTACAACAAAAAAAACATTCACTAACATCTAAAAAAATTGGACAGAAACATGCAGATTTTAATTTTAAAACAACAATCCAACTCACGCAATGCTTCATCATTGTATGAGATAAGAAAGAGCTAGGACATAGCCCAGATGAAAAAACTTCAAACATTAAAACAATCTCAAACAACAAGAAGCTATTACAATGACTCGAATTGTCGTAAGGGTCGATTGGTTTATCGTAAGTAAGTAGTTTTGACATGACTTCTGCGTATTGGTAACCAAAAAAAACTCCGGCTGGAAGTATACTTCAACGACATGTTTTCAAGCCATAGAATTCGACAAACGTAAGGTAAAAAATGTTAAAGCAAGCATGCATGTAGCATCCATCATGTGAGAGCTAGGTAGAATTATCAACCTTTGGGGTCGGAGTACTCGAGGAATAACTTCTGGTCATCGTCGAGACCTGTCGGCAAGGATGCAGTACGGCGAGAGCATGGAATCAAGAGACGACGATTGCAACTCCGTCGCCGCCTTCGAAGTAGTGGAATCTACATGTGTTTGTTTCTCTGCCACCTGCTCGGCTCCAGCCAATGCCGGATGCCATAATCCACGTGGTGAAGACGTCGCCACCGGAGCTTCCACAGCCACCTCCTCCTCGACTTGTTGCTGCTGCAGCACTTGCTCAACGGGGAGCGGCAACGGAGGAAGGAGAACTAGAGGAGTGAGAAGAGGAATAGGCAACAATTTGGCCGAGGCCCGGTCGAGCTGGAGGAACTCCGGTGCCTTTTTCTGCAGCCTCGTCGGAGGCCTCTCCTTCTCTTCCTTGTTCTTCTTCGACGACGTGCTTGGGTTGTTGGTGGTGTTGTTTTTGTTGTTGAGGTCCATTATCCTAAGCTCCGACGACAAACGTGGAGAAATCTTATCATGGACTGTAGGCCTCCTCCTCCTGCTCCTCTTCGCCGGCGTTCGACACGACGACAACCACAACCGCCACATCCTCCGGTCTTCTGCGTTGGAGGGTTGAAGGTTATGTAACGTTTAATTGGAGAAAATGGTTAATTTTGGTCTCTTTGTGCGAAGGCTATATTTGTGGGTGCTTGCTTGGAAACGTAAGGTGAGGTGAGGTGAATAATAGACTTGACGGTTTGCATCGCATGCTATTCCTAAAGTGCTTGTTGCCAATCCAGGCTGTGAATTAGAACCAAGCATTAGTTTTTTTTAAAAATTCTAGATAACAATGAACTCATTGTTATCCTTGTTACGTTGTTGGAAAGGAGATCTAGCTTTTTTAAGCATGTCTAGGTAACTTTCAATGAGCCAATCATCAATAGACGGTCGATAACACAATTTATGGAATTCCAGTATTGTTTTTTTTTTTTGATTTACATCTCTTACATTCAAACCAGCAATAATGACTACATATCACAATCTAGACTGAAGTAATGATCACATATGGAATAAATTATACTTTGTTTGGTGGAATTCAAGAATTGTTAGAGTCCATGGCATGGGTAGGGTAAATAATTTTAGTTTCAATTCATATAGTCTCTAAATTCAACTCTACCATTGATTTCAGTCAATACCAAAAAAAGGGGCATACATAAACCACAGCCAACAGAGTAGCACTACAAAATGAAAATGCATGATATGAGAGGAAATCTTTGTTGTGCCCTAATTGAGTGGAGTACAGAATGTTTGGGGAAACATTTCTTGGAATAGAAGAAGATTAAGACTAAGATTTTCAATGCTATAACAAACATTAAATTCTCAAAAACGACGACCTCCTGAGTTATAAGCACGGCCACCAGGGTAAGGTCCCCTAGAATCAAACCCACGATTACGAAGTGGGCCAGAAAACTGAGGTCGGTCTCTGTATGGGTTTGCTTGAGTTCCACCATAGCTACGATGTGCTTCTCCAAGTGCAGCAGTAGCATCTGAACCATGCACTGCAAAGCCATGAAAATCACCAGAGCCAGCATTGTTTTGATAGCTATTCAAGAAAACTTGCTGGTATTCATGATGGCGAGCATGTGATTCCTTCCGTAGTAATTCGTCTCTGTCAGTAGACTGGCGAGAGCGCATGACCGACAATTTCTCTTGATACTGAGAATTTATTTCATTCAGTCTCTGAAAGCACAATAGTAAGGCATTTGTAAGTTGAAAATTTCGACTAGAATGCAATAAGTAACTGAATCATGTTGCAAGTGAATCAGAAAGCAATTTTTCCTGGAGGATACATGAAGTACACTGGTATCCAGAAAAATTAGCAGGAGCTGACAAAAGCATACACTGAGGACAACCTAAGCCTGTAAAATAAGTAAAACTGGGATGAATGTGAAATTAAAAAAAGGTCAAATATTTAACAGAGAGACTATCAATCATAGAGAATTTTGACGGCTCACAAAAGGTTGCAGCAAGCTCAATAACAAGCATGTTCAAGCTTACTGCTTGGTAACTCAGATTTGTCTTTGAGTAAATCAGTCAAGAGGTCATACACCCCTTAATTGATTTGACTCACCTCAGTAGGAATACACATGCATAGACATTCATCATACTGCAATGCAATTATTGCCTAGTGCACCAGGTATCTCAAAAAGGTAGTAATGTGCTTAATGCTCTGTGAAAGTTTGACCACATTTAATTGAGAAGGCTTGGTGCCAGCTCATTTCATGTCCTTAAGAAGTTAAGGATTTAATTGCTGTAAGTAGATTTTGTAATGCAGACTCAAATACAAAACCGATCTATGCTTAAGTTTTTGTCTATGGTCCTCTACTTCTCTGTATTTCTAGTTCATGAAGTTTTCCAGGCATGAAATTGTACCAAATGAGTCTTTAAACTAGAAGAGTCTGAAACAATGTGAGGCAGTCATTGGTTAAGTAACTGTCAAAATCAGTTCATAGGTAGAATGTTTATATCACACAAACCACTAGAGAAACTACAGGACCAATTAGAGAAATTACGGGCATGATAGCTGTTTCAGATGATCTCACAAGTTATCTTACCACCCTGTGCCTTGCATTTTCAGCATCCTCAGCATCCTGTTGTTCCTTGGATAACTTTGTGATCTCTTCCAAGAACTTTTGTTCAAGACCTTCAAATGTCTGTGGAAGTGAACTCTCGTTATACCTTACATCCATCCCTTGGTCTCGAGGGGGTACTTTAGACTCTGCATTGATTGTTTTATCCAAAGACTGTCTAGATTCTGACCACTGTCCTTGAAATGAAGATCGGGATGCATCATTCCCTTGTCCTGTATCACAGCAATTGCATATCCAAGTGAAAGTGTAAAAAAAAACAGAAACTGCTGTCACTTGCACTGAAAATCTAAAAGCAGTAAACAAAGTTCTTCTGTGTGTCATTTCTATAATTATAATAATAAAATCTTCTGTGTTTCCTTTAGAAAAAAAATACTTTTGTTTCTGGATAGGCAATTTAGTGCCTATTGAAACCAAAAATCACTTGCATACTGAAATAAATGGATATTAAACATGCAGTCAAAAAGAGATAAGATCGTAGAAATGAATCAATGCTACCTTTGTTGTGAACGATGAGTTGAGCCAGTGGGTACTTAACAAACTAGGAATCTCAGTTATTAATTCCAAGGAATGCAGCCCATTCTGCCTTTCTTTTTAAGAAAAGTGGTTCATGCAACATAAATTTTGCATTCTCACATTTCCAGTATTAAAAAAAAGGGAAATAACATTCTCACAACATAAATTTGAGCATAAACCTCTTTGTTTAAGTTGCTTAACTTATTGAGCTTGTGAATGTTTATTTACCTTGGTTGTGATTGAGATTGGAATCTCGGTCGCTCTTTAAGAAATTAGATTGATGTTCAATTTCGTTTCCCCACAACAGAAACTATATCCCACACAACACCAACATGTACTCTTTATAACTGTTAGAGTTATAACTTTATGTTCTTTTTGGTTTATTGGGTAATTAGATATCCGTTTAGTTGGATATCCTATAAATATGTAACTCCTATCAAATGAAATAATCTCTCTTTTCATCTCTAATTTCAACATGGTTTCAGAGCACAGGCCTAAACCCTAGCCTCCACCTGCACCCCCAGCCACCTCATCGGAAACCGCCGCCACCCGATCTCACCGGAATCCCTGTTTTTCAACCATTGTCGGCCAGTCCAGGCCTCCTCCAGCCCTCCCACCGGCTCCTCTTCCACCTCCAGGCCGTTCCGCCGCTACAGTAGCCAGCGACGGTGGCTAGTCCGGTCGCTGCCGACAGGGTTCCGACCGCCCCAACCTCGTCGGAGTGGGTTGTTCAGCCCGATTGCTCTCCCGTTTCTTCTCCAGGCCATGTGGTAGGTTTTTCCATAGTTATTTGTCATTGTTTGTAGGTGGACAAGTGATATCCACCAGTGGTTGAACCTCCAGATTGCGTAGTTGTCTCCCTGGAAGGTAGTTGTGGTGCAGTTTTTTCACCGATGATCATCAGAATAGGTTTTCCTCTTCTATTTCTTGAAATTTGAGACCTTATATATATTGTTTTTTCTTCATCATGGCCACACGCGAGAATCTCGTAAAGAACCTTAGTGGTACATCTAAGAAATTAAATAGCAAGAATTATTTATTATGGGCACAAAGTTTCAAGACTTTCATTATTGCACATCGCAAACTAGGTCACCTCACCAAACCTCCTCTAGATAGTAAAGATTCCTTATATGAAGATTGGTTTGCTGATTATGCCGCTATCGTCTCTTGGATGGTCAATAGTATGGAACCGTCTGTGACTCAAGGAATTATGATGTTGAGGCCGGCTAAGAAGATTTGGGACATTCTCCGTCTCACTTATGGTCATTAGAAAAATATCTCTCAGATTTTCGAGTTGTACGAACAATTGTTCACTCTTCGTCAAGGGGATCGTTCTGTTCAGATCATTTTACCCTTCTACGATCTTTATTGGATGAACTTGAGATTCATCAACCCCTGACGACAGATATTACACAGATGAGACAGTATCCGGAGGAGCTTGCAATGGCCATTTACCTTTTCAGTTTATCTCCCGATCTCAGCTCTTAGATCAGAGCTCAGATTCTAAGGACAGACAGTGTCTCAGACCTGCAGTCTACTTTTGCTAAAGTTCTACGCATATCCACAGCTACTCCATCTTCAGTCCCCGAGCAGTCTACTATGGCGGCCACCAGGGGGAGAGGACGTGGTAATTTCCGTAGTCATGGTCGTTCAGAGGCTGGAGGACGGTCTCGGTGCATCCATTGTGGTAGGATAGGACATTGCATTGAGAGATGCTGGGATTTACATGGACGGCCTTCTTTTTCCTCATCTGCACATGTTACTACAGAGTCTACACCAGCTCAACCAACCAATAAGGAGCAGGCAGTCACCATTTCACATGCTGATTATGACCGACTCTTACAGCTACAGGCCACTTATTCCACTGCTACTGCCTCCTATTCCACTTCCACAAGTACCAGTGCTCTCCTGGTTTCCAAGAACTCCTCCTAAATAATTGATTCTGATGTATCCTTCTACATGTCAGGTACAAAAGATCTTTTCACCATCTTTCTCAGGTTATCTGATATTAGGTCTTTAGCAATTGCTGATGGTAGGTCTTGTTTAGTGTCTAGCGAAAGGATTGTGTAGGCCTCTTCCCAGATCTTCCTTGATAGTCTTATATGTACTTAATTTTCCTGTGAATTTGCTTTCTATCAGTGCCATTACCAAATAATTACATTGTTCTGTAACCTTTTTCCCTTTCCACTGCATTTTTCAGGATTTACAGACGAAGAAGAGGATTGGTTTGAGCTGTAAGCATGGAAATGACGTGTACCTGCTGGTCAGTGACGAGATACCTCAAGGGTTAGCCTCTGTTGCGTCTACCTCTGAGCCGTCTTTACTGTAACACTATCGACTAGGTCATCCTTCTCACAGGAAACTTCAGCAAACCTTACCTTGGATTACCATCTCTCTATTTGAGTATTAGTCGTGTCAGGTAGGAAAGCACCATCGTACTTCCTTTTACTAGTTGCGTCTTGCGTCCAATTCTACCTGGTTTGAGTTAGTACATTGTGACATCTGGGATCCTTCCAGAGTCCCGTCTGTGTCAGGTCATCGGTATTATATTACTTTGGTTGATGATTTTTTGAGAGTGTCTTGGGTATATCTGTTGAAAGACTAGAGTCATATTTTTGATGTACTCAAAACCTTTCTTTCTGAAATAAAAAATCAGTTTGGAATTATTATCAAATGTTTACATACTGATAATGCTTTAGAATTTGTACAGAACAAAGTTGAATCATATTGTACATCTCTAGACATTCGACATCAAACCACATGTTCTCATACTTCTTAACAAAATGAAGTGGCAGAAGAAAGCACAGACACATTCTTGAACGTGAAGGTGTCCAAATACTTGTGGTCTGATACAGTTATTACTGTCATTTATCTTATTAATAGGATACCTTCTACTCCTCTTGAACGTGAGATTCCCCTTTGTCGTCTTCGTAAGGATGCTCACCTGTTTTCTTTGTCTCCTAGGATTTTTGGTTGTGTAGTCTTTGTTCAGGATCTCTCACCTGGACTAGATAAACTCTCTCTTAGGGCAATTAAGTGTGTTTTTATGGGATACTCCAAAACTCAACGAAGATATCGGTGTTTTCATCCTTCCTCTGGTAGATATATTATGTCTGTCGATGTTACCTTTTTTGAGTCTGTGGCTTACTATGGTGACTCTAGTGTTGACAGGGAGTCAGTTGTTGAATCTGTTCCATTACCCACTATTATTTTTCCAGTTCCAAGTGATCTACCCCCCTTACAGGTATATCAACGTCGACAGAGGCCACCAACTCCATCAACGACAAAGCCAACCTTCTCCTCTAATGCGGATTTGTCTCTTAGTGACCTGCACTTGCCCATTGCATTGAGAAAAGGTAGTCTTTCCTCCACTGCTCATCCTATTTCCAATTGTGTTGCCTATGATTCTTTACATCCACAGTTCCGTATGTTTGCCTTGTCTCTTTGCACTGAATCTATTCCTAAGAATTACCAAAAAGCACTTTTACTTTCGCAATGGAAGACAGCAATGGATGAGGAGGTAGCTGTCTTGGTAGCTTGTGGCACTTGGGAATTAGTGACCCGACCTGTGGGAGCTCATATAGTCACCTGTCGTTGGATCTACACTGTCAAATACAAAGCAGATGGCACTGTTGATCAGTACAAAGTCAGACTGGTTGCCAAAGGGTTCACTCAGACCTATGGCATTGACTATGATTAGACATTCTCTCCAGTAGTTCGACTTAACTCCATCAGAATTGTTCTCTCAGTAGTCATCAATAATTCCAGGGAGTTATGTCAACTTGATGTCAAAAATGCTTTTCTATATGACGATCTCATAGAGACTATGCTTATGGAGCAACCTCCAGGAAATGTTGCTCAGGGAGAGAACAGAGTTTGCAAACTTAAAAAGGCGATCTATGGTCTCAAACAGAGTCCCAGAGTATGGTTCGACAAATTCTGCCAAGTAGTGTTGAAAGCAGGATTCCAAGAATGTACTGTGGATCATTCAATTTTCTACAGGAGATCTGAACAAGGGTGTGTGATTTATATAGATGACATTTTGGTGACAGGTAGTGGCCAAAGAGGTATCAAGGAAGTAAGACATTTTCTTACTGCTCATTTTGCCATTAAGGATTTGAGGAAACCAAAGTATTTTCTTGGTATTGAGTTTACTTATGCAAATGGAAAAATGATGTTATCTTAAAAGAAGTATGTTCTTGATCTACTTCAGGAGACAAGACAGTTCGGGTGCAAACCAGAAAGCACTCCTATTGAGCAGTGACCTCCACTTTGGGATACTAGCTCTGAGTTATTGGATGATATAGGTCAGTATCGGAGACTAATTGGCAAGCTTATTTATCTGACAGTTACTCAGCCTAACATTTCATATGTTGTTAGTTTGCTGAGTCAGTGTTAAATGACTTAAGTAATGGGCTGAGGCCCTTTTGCTCGGCCCGCCTGTTTAAAAAATTAAAAAAAAATAAAATCAGAAGGGGACGCACTGTAGTCGCGTCTTCTTCCTCCCGACTGCGCGAGGGCTTCCGCTGCGCAGCTCCTGCAACCGCCAGTCGACGCACCGTTTCGCCTGCTGAAGCTGAAAGGAAGGGTCGCCCGTTACAGCCGCTCAGGTACACGACGTCCGTTTCTCCTCCGAAGGCCATTAAAGGCTTTCATTCCACGGACGACCGTTCCTCTCCCGCATCTGAAGGACGACCGTTCCTGCTCCCTGCACCTTCCGTTCAATCCACGGTCTTCGGTCTTCCGTTGCTGAAGAATCTGAGCTCAGCGGAATGCTCAGAAGCTCACGCGTGGAGAGAGGAGGCGGATCGTCACAACTGAACGGACGACTGTTTCGTCCATTTTGGGGAACCGTCGAGTTACACAGGCTCGTAACTCTCCTGTGATTAATCCATTATATTTAATGGTGATTATTCACCAAACCTGGGTGGTTCTTGTATAAATAGGTGGTTTGTTCTTGAGAAGGAGAGAATATTCAGAAGTTTGTGTTGTGTTCTTCCACCACCTCCACCATCTGTACTCCTGATATCTGAAATAAAAGTGCTAGATCAACTGCTGCCCGTGGACGTAGCTCCGTATTGGAGTGAACCACGTAAATCTGGTGTCATTGTTCTTCTTCTCTTCTTCTGTATGATTATATTTGTCACTATATTACTCTAACAGTCAGTTTATGCATGAGCCAAGGAAAGTACACGGGAGTGGAGCTTTACGGGTCCTTTCCTATGTTAAGGGCTCTCCAGCAGAAGTTTGATCTATAAAAGGAATGGTCATTTCAATGTGGTAGCATACTCAGACTCAGACTATGCAGGAAATCGTGGAGATAGGAAATCTACCTTAGGATTTTGTACCTATGTAGGAGGAAACCTTGTTACACGGAAAAGCAAGAAGCAGAATGTTGTGTCTTGTTCTAGTGCAGAGACAGAGTACAGAGCAATGACACAGACCGCATGTAAGATGGTGTGGATTAAATCTCTTCTTTCTGAGATTGGCTCACCTCCTGATGCTTCAATGCCAATGTTTTGTGACAATCAGGCTGCCATCTTCATTGCCAACAATCCTACCTTCCACGAGCGAACCAAACATATCGAGGTTAGCTGTCACTATGTACGAGATATGGTGTTGAGTAGAGTCATTTCTACACCACATACTCATTCATTTGAGCAGCTAGCAGATATCTTTACCAAAGATTTGAGTTGTAGGTCATTCATGTTTTTATGTACCAAGCTAAGTCTTTTTGATACAATGCTCTAGTTTGAGGGGGAGTGTTAGAGTTATAGCTTTATATCCTTTTTGGTTTATTGGGTAATTAGATATCCGTTTAGTTGGATATCCTATAAATATGTAACTCCTATCAAATGAAGTGATCTCTCTTTTCATCTCTAATTTCAACACTAACCATCATCCTTCCCACCCATCAATAGAAAATCATGTTGAAGCTTCACAAGACAGAAAGGTCATATAACTGATTTTCTGAACATATTAGATGCCCCAGGTACCCTTCAGTGATTATACAACAAATCAGCCATCTAATTGGATAATCAAACTGATTAATCGGATTGATCAGCTGTTCAGACTTCAAACTGATTTTTGGAACAAAATTCCAACCAGAAAGTCAACACTTAAATCTTCCCACCACAAGATGGGCAGATCCTAATTTTTCAATCCTCAGACAATCTTGAACTTTCAAAGGAAGGCTAGTCAAGTGATAGGAAAATGCTCCACTTTAACCCAGGAAATTATCCCAGAAACAATCAAATAATAGAAGAATTTAAACCAGTAATAAGGTATTGCACACAAGATTTGTGGTACTCGGAAATATTAATCCCCTAAAACTCTCTTAGGCTGTAACCATATACATTGCAAATTACATGATATAATCCAGGCAATTCACAACCACATTTCAGAAAACCAGTGTCCAAAGCGAGGACGGCACATTCTTATTCTTCTAGAGAAAACCACTAGGTTGCTTTTGGTATGTGGTAGTCTGTGCAGGAAGGAAATGAGTATTCCTACCTCAGTTCCTTTTCAAAGTGGGGCACATTTGAGATGTCTTGAAATCCATTCCAAAGGAATGACATTCCTACTCAGGAATCAAGCAAGGTTACTAGGTTACTATTCATGCACTGAAAATGACCAAACTACCTTTACCTTTGCATTATGTCGAGAAAGACAACAAGATATGTTCCATTGGAATGAAAAAATTAGACAAGTGGTAGCCTTTTTAAGAAAATAAGAAAATCATATTTATTCTTAGTAAATCTCCAAAAAGTTGATTTTAATATTATTTTTCTTAAATGATGAAATTACCCATAGTATAACATGGTTCTCATGCTCAAAACTATGCCTAACTGCAATATGAGTTGGAATGAAACTTATTATCAGGCTAAAAAAACTCTTTGGCAAACAACAGAGTGATAAAGATCTAGGAAGATGGAATTGGTTTAGAGTGTCTAATTCACTTCCATAACTTAACAAACAATAGAAAAGAATGCCAATTTCAGTAGCCTTTCACGAGTTTACTGGATTTGGATCAAAGATAATTGGTATCAATTGAATAAATTACTTAATATCATCAAATCATGAGTATCACTTAGATAAATTTCTCAACAACTCTGAATGAACCACTATTTTGCAACTAGATGTACCTACTAATACTATCATTAATAATTTTCCTGTTAATGGGTCAAGCATGTATATACACCTTGAGAGTTCAATAACTGAGAGCTTTTATCAACATATTACTGTAGCAAGCAGGCCAGAGCATAAATAATGAGCAAAAGATACTTTAAGAAAGCTAACTTACCCTCATTGTATGCACGAGATAGTGAGTCTGATCCTCTTGATCCATCTCTCTCCCATTGCCATTGTGCCTGTGAGTTTGGTGAGACGTACTGTTGATCATCCTCTGAGCGGAAAGAATCTGGCCTTCCAGGAAACTGATTCATCCCGGGCCCAGAGTTGATCTGTGTTCTTTGTGCTGAATGCAGCATCTGAGCAGTGATATTTGGATTGGCAGTCGAATCAGCATATCGTCCTGCTCCAGACTGTCTCATGCTAGCTAGCCTCGTCAATGTCCCAGACTGTTAACAGCAGACCACAGAGAACCAAATGTCTAGTTCAAACAATTGAAAGATGCAGTATAAGGTAGAACACTAGCATATGCATACGCTACATCAAATAAAAGTGTAGATAATTCCATCTGCATCCAGCATGAATATGTTTAGATCAAGTACAAATATAATTAAGCCATTTCATATCTTGCACGTTCAACAAATTCCACACAATAATTGAAAGAGTTCAGCTCATATAGAAGTGAACAAGGATTAGATGAATAGATGCACTACTAAAGAGGGTTCTCTCGATAAAGCACCTTGGTGTACGTCCTTTTCATTGGCATGTACCCAAGTGTTTACATGGGTGGTTTAGTGGTGAGAGCCAACATATTTCCATTCCAATTGACTTAAACAAGAAAATCAATTGGAGTGGGCAATTAAATTCTCCATTAACGGACAACTTACTCATAATAGTTTGGTTTAGTAAAGTTCTGGTAACCTTGTTTTCATTCCAGAGATGACTGACATCAAAGAGTCATACTAATAATAACTAACTCCCACTCAAAGCTCATGGTTTTCAATCGAACATCTTGTTTTACCAACAGGCCCTATTAGTGTCTAGTGGTAAACAAGAAAGTGAATGCCAATAAAGCAAGCTATTCAGTGAATAATCATGAACACAAAACAATTTCGATGAAACACAAACATTACACAACAGAATCAGATGATGGTACGAAGGCCAAAAGCTGCCCTAGATATCCAAGTCGCCTCATTTCTAGTAGAATCAGACAAAACACTTCCAAATTTGAGATCGTTTTTTCCGCAGTAGTGAAAATTTTAGGAGAATGAAAGCAAGAAAAACGCAACAGTAACGCACCCGTCGAGGATGAAGAGACTAGAGCAAGTGGGATAGGAGGGGATGTATCGATCTTTAGGGTGATGGATCAAGGCGGATGTTCTGTTCTCCGGCGGTTGGGACGGCCGGAGAACGGAACCCTCTTCTTCTTCTCGTCCTCCTCCTCCTCCTCCTCCTCCTCGAGAGAGAGCGCTGAGAGGAGAGGAGGAGAGAGAGACGAGGAATTTCAATTTCGGTGTGGAATTTGCAGAAATTTACCCAGGATGAATACTTTTTGTGGGTTTCTTGGTTGAGAACCTCGTGAAAAGATGATATTGTGTCTGAGAAAACACCCCTCTAAGAAAAAGAGTAAATTACACTTCTCTACGCTTGTACGAGTTTGTCATCTTTTAAATGTTTTTTTTTTGTTTTTGAAATCGGTATTCTATTTTATATATTCCAAAAGCATATCCACGTAAATGTCAAAGTGCAGGGAAAATATTACAGATTCTCAGCTCCAACTAGTAAGGAGTAGAATGCCAAAGTACTGAGACGTAGTAATTACAGAACCAAAAGAGAGTTTGTAATTAAAAAAGTTAAACAACGGCCAACAAGAATTTAGCCATTAGAGGGGATTGTCGTCCACAAGAGCAGGAGTGGACGCATATTCTTCCTCAACATGCTGATCAATATTTGCAGCCAAAGGATCAATTTCCATTTCTCTATGATGCTGAAAAGAAGTAATGGAATGTAGAATCTCATTTTTTTCAAAACCTGCACCTAAACACTCAATCCAGTAATGAGTCAAAGATATAATATCATTAACAATCATACAGTTATTTCTGAGAATACCCCTAAAAATTCTATTGTTCCTTTCCTTTCAAATAGACCAAAGAAATATTTACACAAAGGTACGAGAACCTATAACAGGCATATCAAATTTTAACACAGGCGGCATATTAAATAAGTCTGCTATAGATAAGATAGTAGGGTACAATGGAGTAATTGTAAAAGCATTCCATATGGAATAAGTAAATGGACAAAATAGGAAGAGATGCATTACAGATTCTGTTACAATGTACTTCAAGTTTGAAAACTTTGACTAATACCATTACTATATTGTAGAAAATGGTCTGCAGGAAATTTTTCCTAGAGGTATTTTTTTATTTTTATTTTTAAAAAAAAATCTAATTATATAATTAATTAATCTATAAGATAATCTTGTTAAAATTTCATCATAGTCTGAGTTATATTCACTGTTAATTTTTAATTTAAAATTTAATGATTAGAATTTAACAAAACATGTTGAATTTTAAAATGTTTAGATTAATAATTAATAGTTGTTTAATTTAAATAAAAAATTATTATATATTTATGGATATCTAATAAATATATCTATACGATGATTTTTTTCCTCTTATATATTTATTAAAAAAAAGGAGCCTACAATACAAACATGTTGAATATAAACAACTACACAAAATTTGCCCCTTTACTATATTGTCCTTGTATTGTCCTTTATTATAAGAACTAAAGTCCGGAAGTATAAGAATTTGATGTAACGGGATAAAATTATCTAAGTAAATTTTTTACATAGTCACATTACTAATACAAATAGATGGAAGGATCTAGCTATTGAACTTTATTGGAGAATATTGTAGCATTTTAAATTTGAATAGTATAAAGTAAAAAATCTATATAATTGAATAGAATAAAGTGTAATTTACCCTAGGAGAATCACATTTCTCCTTGCATATCAAGTAAGGGTGCATGTGAACCTTGTATCTGTATTATATCCATATAGCACAGATATATTCTTTGATTTGATTGTGATATATATATATATATATATATATATATAATTTGAGAGAAGATGCAACTGATCTGTCTCCTATATATAAGATAGTGATCAGTTGCATCTTCTCTCAAATTAATTTATTTAAGAAAAGATTGTTAAGAGACGTTAGATTCTAATTTAATAGTTATTGTCAAAACCACTGATATACCAGAAGTGGTTTTTTATTTTGGATGGAAAAATATCTTCAATACACAAGGTCTCCACATGTCAATATCAAAAATAGAAATAACAATTATTAATAGGAGCATAAAAAGGCATGTTTATTGTTAAATTTCAGATTAATTATTTTCAATAATTATTAATGCATTATTAATATGGAAAGTTTAGTTTCTTATCAAAAAAATATAATTTTTTATTTTGAATTGCATTATGTTTCTGAATTTTTATTTTTTGTATTATTTTTATTTAAATGAATATGGTAATTTTAATTTTTTGTATTTTCCTATTTTTATGGTAAATCTTAACATGAATTTTTACCTTTTTTTTCATTATATGATAGATCTCAGACATGTATTATTGATTTAGTATGACAAATTTAGTATTACAAATTAATAAAGCCATTTTGAAAAAATGCTATTCAAAAATTCAATTTAGTGTTACTGATTTACTAAATGGAAAAAAAGTAACAGTTTACTATTATGTGTCAGTTTAGTAACAGTTTACTATTCATGGATTTGGAATTTTTTTTTCTTATTTAGTAACACTAATTTTTTAGTTATCCATAACGTTGTTCTTCTATATAAGTAGTTTGTTGGTTAATAATTTGGTATTTTTTGAAAATGATAGATATTATATAATCAAAAAGCTTGATTATGAGTACCACCACTAGGCATCATACAAAGTTTTTATCCACAAAGGGATACCAAAATAAATCAGACAGTTAGCAAAGTACAGACTTAAAAATTATACAAGTTAGAAGGAGGATCAAAGTATAATGGAATCCACCACAAAATGGGAAAAGCATGAAGCAAGAAAGTCTAAATGACATTGGAATTGTCATTCCATCTGTCCTAGTCAGCATTTGCATTCGGCTCAAAAACTTAGGTAACCACCTCCCCATGAAGACCTAAGTCAACAATGGATGACTAACCTTAGATAATGTATTTCATATCCCAACTCTACTGCATGTGTTGAATTTCAACAGTTGATGAGGTGGCTGTTGCGTCCTATTTGGAGTTTTCATTATTTAACGAAAAGACAGTTAAAGACATAAGATCACAAAATATTGAGTTAATATATCTACATATATTATGTAGTATAATATTATTGTGATGTAACCAAAGGAACCAAAAAATAGCCTAAACGAGGGTGTACCAAGACCTGATACTAGTATTGCATTTGAGATAGTTTTCAATGTAAAAGCTTGAGCTAAGCTGAAATTTGATAACAAAGTATTGGCATTATGTAGAAAAAAAATTCATAAAGTTTTAACAAATGAGCAATGAAAAAAATATGAGTTCCAGATTCTAAATGAAAGTCATAGCATTTGTAGTATAAGGGACCACACCAGCCCCTTTTAGCTAGGTTGGTACAGGACAATATTTTGTTCTTAAGGGCAAACCAGATGATAACCTTCACTTTAAGCAGTGCTCCACTTTTCCATATCTTAATTTTGAATGCTAAACGAAAACATCCATCATTTAAAGATTCATAGCAATTTTTAACAGAGAAAACTTTAGATTCAGTAAGATGTCAAGAAATAGAATCTTCCACATGAGAGAAATGGATAGAGAAAGCTTTAGATTGGATAAGACGCCAAAAAATAGAATCTTCCACATAAGAGATATGGACACCATTGAGTTGCAGGAGTAATGACCAAGAGAGACTTGGATTATGATAAATTAAATTCACCCCTCTATTCTAATATGATGAAATTATCTTGGCTAAAGACCATTTTTTGTATTTTTCAAGTGAGAAGAGTTCTGGATAAACAAATTTTAATGGAACATTATGTACCACCTACTTTCTTAAAAAACAGTAGAGTTTCCATTATGTACAACACAAGAGCTGAAGATGTTGACAATGTTGAAGTAGGACGCCAAGACTTCAATTCCTTCCATATGGGGGACGCATGTCTAATGGTTATGTTGAAAATTACCCCAATATTACTGCTGGCTAGGTATCTACACTTTAACAGCATGCACCGTTTCAGATTGTCCTTACTTGAGAGAAGCTTCCAATGAAGATTGCATTTCCTGACAATATTGAAGTTACTTATGTTAATAATGCCCAAACCATCCTGATGCTTGTGTCGACAGACATTCTACCACTTAATTAGATGATATCCTTTGCTAAGGGATGGAAAAGAGTTCCTAAGAAATCGTTTATGAATTTTATCTATCTCCTTAACAACTCTAGTTGGAAGATGAAGGACTGAGAGATAGTAAGTAGGTATAATAGAAGAACAGAGTTTAGTAAGGTAAGACGACCCCCCAAGGAGAGACACTAACCTTTCCAACAGTGAAGTCTAGTGTTCAGTTTATCCAGGACAGTGGTCCAATCATGGAAGGAGGCCTTTTTGAAATGAACGGGATAGCCAATGTAGGTGATGGGAAGGAACGCCTGTACACAGTCTAGAATCAAATTAAGTTTCTCGAAGAGAACATTGTTGATTCTAATATCAGTGAGATAAGACTTATGAAAACTAATCTTTAATCCATAGAAAGCTTGAAAGCAACATAAGATGTGCTTGATATTGATAAAACAATCAACAAAGGGTTCAAGGAAAAAGGATATTATCTGCATATTGAATGTTAAGGACATGAAGGCCATTATGAGGGAAATTGAGTCCTCTAATCAGGTTATATTCTTTACCAAGACATAGGATCCTATTGAAGATGTAATTAACTAATATGAATAATAATAAGGATTGAGGATCCACTTGCCTTAGGCCATTGGATGAACTAAAGTGGCTTTAGGAGTATCATTAATCATAATCGAAAATTTGACAATATAAATACACATTCTAATTCAAGAGAGCCATTTTTACCAAAGCCATACCTAGCCAAGATATTTAAGAGAAAAACCAATTGACATTATGGAATGTTTTTTCAAAGTCTAATTTAATCAATACCCCATTTGAGTGAATGGAGTCTAGTAGGGTCTCTTGTGCTACAACATTACAATTACTTATGTTGCAACCTTTTAAAAAGGCACTTTGAGAGTCATCTATAAGGGAGTTCAGCAAAGAGCTAAGCCTGATTGTTAAGTATTTAGATATAATTTTGTAGATACTATTGAGAAGACTAATAAGTCTATAGTCTTTGACACACTTTGCATTTGCTTGTGTGGAATGAGAAGGGAAAACAACTATATTATTTCTTGACATTGGATTACAATCTCCTATATATAGGAGAATATATACTTAACCTACAAGCAATCTATTAACAGGATAACATAAGATCCATATAAGGATCCATTTATTCTAACACTCCTCCTCAAGTTAGAGCATCTAACATGTACAGCTTATTACATAAATAGATACAAAGAAGAAGACTTGATTTAAAAAAAAACATACTAACAGAGTAATCGGACTACTGCATCAACACGTGGACCTGACAGATCCACACAATGGAGACGACGCAAGATCAAAAACATCAATAAGTAACTGGACTGCTACACCAACACGTGTGGACATGACATGTCCACACAACGAACACGATGTCAGATCTGAAGATCGTCTAAGACAAGTTTTTTTTTTTCTCTTATCTTCTTCTCACACATTCTTTCCTCCTTTTTTTTTTCACCCACGTTCTCTCTCTCCTTTTGTTTTTTTCCCCCTTTTCCTTTCTTCTCATTCTCCCCTTCTCCTCTCCTACTCGTCTTTTTCACCTTTCACCACAGGAGCAGCAACGTAGACGACGAGTAGCAACACGGACAACGAGGAAGACGAATCCGACGGAGGAAGGAGACGACGACCAAGCTAGACGATGGTACGCATCCTCTCCCCTTCTTCTCCTTCTCCTCCTCCTTCCTCTCCCTCCTTCCCCGAAGGCGTCGACGGAGGCCTAGACTGGCCTAGACGAAATCGACGGACGCCTGGAAGACTGGACGAACCTGGCGAAGACTTGGACTGGCCGAATGACGTGGGAAAACCGATGGAGGAGACTAGGGCACAGGAAGGAGAGACCGGCGAAGGCAGGACAGACCCTAGACAATGTCGGCGGAGGCATAACAGGCCTTGGACAGCGCCGATGAGGGCAACCGGTAGGTGCTGGATGGGAGCCTAGACGGTCCGATGGTGGTTGCCGGCTGCGGGAAAAATTGGGGAGGGATGGTCGGCACTGGCTGGAGTCTGGACGACAATGGGCACGACGGCTGGCAGTGCAGACGGTGGTGAACAGCGGTGGACTGGCCGACGGATGATAGGTTAGGGTTTTCTCACAGGACTGCCACCGTCGTCGATAGTGGATCTACGACGACGGCGGCTACTGTGCTCTCTCTCTCTCTCTCTCAAACCCTAGGATTTTTCTTGTGCTCTGATACCATGTGGAATGAAATGGGAAAACAACTATATTATTTCTTGACAATGGATTACAATCTCTTATATATAAAAGAAGATATACTTAACCTACAAGCAACCTATTAACTGGATAACATAAAGATCCATATAAGGATCCATTTATTCTAACAGCTTCCTTGGAAAGGCGGATAATAAAAGTTTGATTAATAAATTTAAGAGTATTAGGGTCAGTGACTTGGTGAAGGAATTGACAAACTTCAAACAGATCTTTCTTGAAGTTTTCAAAAGTGTTGATAAAAACATAAAAAAAAAAATCATCCAAGCCTAGAGATTTATCTCTTGAAAGGGAGAAAACACTACTTTTAATCTCCTCCGTGGAGAAGGTGCCATCTATATCCTAAGCATTTGCATATTTGTTTGGTAGCAGCTTATCCTATTTTATTTGACACATAGGAGGGTGGCCTATTAAAGAGTTTAAAGAAGTATACTCGAATTGCTGAGCAAATATGATGAGATGACTCTATTTGAATACCATCAATAGACAAGAAGGTAATAGTGGTTTTTCTCCTTCTAGAATTTATGATTTTATGAAAGAAGGAGGTATTTAAATCTCCTTCCTTAAGTCACTGAACACGAGAACGTTGTTCATAATAATTTCCTAGCCTTTAAGAATATTGAGGTGTTTTAATTTTAAGTCTTCCTTCTACTACCATTGTAATGAGGATAATGGAATAGATTCAGCTAGACTATCTAGTTTTGGGATTATCTGTTCAATAGCCAAGAGTCTAGACTAACGATTGTTGCAATGAGAGACTAGCCAATATTTAATAGTGACTTTTATAGCTTTGATCTTTTATGAGAATTTAACAACATGGTTAGCATTAGCTAAGAAAGAGGTCTAGCAATCTCTTATAATTGAATCAAAGCCTTCAATAGGGAGCCAAGATTTTTAAAATTTAAAGAGAAAAGGCCCCCACTGGGAGGAAAGGTGTCTAAAACGATAGGGAAATGGTCAGATATAATTCTAACTTTTCCTAAGTAAATAGAGGTTGGAAAATGAGATTCCCAACTATGAGAGATTAAAAATCTATCTAGCTTGACCATAATTTAATCTGCTTGGAAGTTAGACAAAGTGTAAGCATGGTTGTTGGGAGATACATATAAAAGACTAGCTCTAGCAATAAAATAATTGAAATTTGCCATCAGGGATATAGTAAGACCCATTGGAGTATTCATGAGAAAATCTAGTAATATTGAAGTCTCCTTAATAACCCAGTTGTCCCCAACCAAGGTCTTAATATGTCTAAGTTCAGTAAGAAATAGTACTTTAGATAAGCATAGACCATATACACCTGTAAGTAGACATGGAAAACGGACCGGGCCGGCCCGAGCCCCCAAAAAACGGTCGCGGGCCCGGCCTGCCGGGTAGGCCCAGTCCGGCCCGCGGGAACCGCCCTGGCCGGGTCGGCCCGCGCACAGTGCGGGAAATGGCGCTGGCCCAGGGTCTGTTGCGCCCGGCCCAACCGGGCCGGCTGTTTCGCGGGCCGGGCCGGCCCAGCCTGGCCTGATTTCCATGTCTACCTGTAAGCCACCATTCATAGGAATTAGAAAGATTCCGGAAGTGAATTGATGTGAAAATTGACTATGGAAAACTTCCATGTTACTGTGGTTGACATCATCCCAGCTAATTAAAATACCTCTAGAGAGTCCTTGGGTCGATAGGAACTCCCACCATTGAGCCTACCACTCCCAATTGATCTCAAAGTACTCTAGGAAAAGGACTCAGCCTTGATTTCAAGAACAATAAAAAAGTCTACCTTAGTGATGCAGATCAAATTCCTAAGTTTTCTATGTTTAGAACTATTTTGTAGTTCATAAATGTTCCAAGCCAATGTGATCATCACCAGATAAAATTTTAAACGTCGTAAACCAACAGCAGTGAAGACAATTAGCAATGTAGAGCACGCAAAAGGTCTGCACATGGATTTTCCTCATCTTAATCAGAAGCGGGAAGATTGCGTTGTGCTCTAATCAAATTAAGTAAACATTTAGCATCCCTAGTATCCTCAACTAGAATTCCAATTTTGGAATTAAAACCATAAATTCATCGTAGGTGTTTCAACTGAGGAAATCATGTAAAATAGGATCATGGGAGGAGGAATCCCCCAGCCCAGTCGTGCTTATTCCTGAGGAGCTCAACAATGAAGAGAAACAAAAAGAAGGAGAAGCCCGACCATGCACCATTCTCGGACATGGTGGAGGCAAAGACGTACAGATAAGGGAGATACCTAGTGCAGCATGAGGGGAGCTAGCTTGACAAATCGTGATATGGCGACCCTTAGAATGAGAACGAATAAGAGGAGCCTCAGTATCTTCCTTTTCCGCCTTCAATTCTTCAAAGTCTAAAACATCAAGAATCGCAAGTAGTGCCTTGACTATGGCCTTCTTATTTTTTGTGGCTCCGAGACGCAGGAGCCGAAGAAGGGCGGGTAGGCTCTTTAGCTAAAGAGCCAGAAGTGTCCCTTGACTCTTGATCATCACGTGAGGGAAGCTTGGAATAGTATACTGGTGTCTTCCCCAACTGATAACCAGAGGTATCATGCGAGGTCAGAGAAGAAGCAACGGGGTTAAGATCTATTCTAGGAACTGTTGTCGAGGAGGAAGGAGGAATAGAAGTGGACTAATGACAACGCCCATACTGATCAATAGTAGAGTTATAGTCCACATTAGAAGTTGACCTAGGTAGAATACCAGCATCACCAGTGAGAGGAGGAATCCTTTTCGTAGTTTTCTGATTAGAAGGATGTTGCGCGAACCATGACCACCCTTTCCTTGCAAATTTGGGCGGTGTTTTCAAACATTGTAGTTATTACCTTGACCTCCTTCGTGACTCCTATGACCACCTCCACCCCAGAACATCTTCCCATGTGGCTTTCTAGCACCCTCAGGCCCGGTAGTACCTATAGCGAAATTCATCGTTGGAGGTGCAAACTTCGTCACTGAGAGGGGACAAATGTCCACTACCCGATAAAAATGAATGGGTTAAACTTTGTGAAGAAAGGAGAAGTAGAGGAGTCTTGGCATATCTCTGCCAAGATGCAGCTTGATCTTGATGCATGCATATCCTTGAAAACTCATGTGTTCATGACTCATATCCACTTTTGAGAGATCAACAAAGTCAGAGATCATTTTTGAGAACAAGTTGACATTCCACAGATGGTGAGGGACTCCTTTTAACCATGTTCAGATGTAGACCACGGAGCAAATCAAAGAGAGATACAAGAAGATGTGGTCTAGTTAGTAGTGAGTGCCTTGTCCCTAAGCAAGAGGGATGAAATTTTAATCAAAAACTTGGAATCAGTGATATGAATAACCTATCACTCCCTGTGTTGTAGCTAGATAATTAATAAGTTTGCAATTATCCTCTTGAGAAATACTGTGATAGTTGTTAGTCACCACCATATAGGTGGAAAGGAAGTCCATTTGGACATAGTATTCCTTCAACAACGTAATAACTATCGATTGGTGTGGAGAGAGCTCAATCATAAATGTGGTTGGCAAAGGAGACAAGGGTTGAAGGGAGGAAGAATTGTAGTTCGGAAAGGTATAAGAGGGAGACTTGCAAAGGTAAAATCGATAAATCGCTATCAAGTGGCTAGGCATCCTACACTTAAAGCAAAAGCCTTTAAATCTGCACTGATTGCTAATATGCCTACGAAGCCTACATTTAAAGCATTTGACAGTCACAGTACAAAAGAGGATTAAGGGGAATTTGACGTGTTGGCGATGGACTATAGTCCAACCATTGTCACCAAAAAAGGCTAGATGTTAGGGAGGGAGGGACGCCATTAGTTAATCCTCAATCATTAATACTTGAGAATATAGGGTTAATTGTTTATTATTCCCCTCTAATATAACCAAGGGACGGAATCGGGAATCGGTGACATTATTTGTTAATGGGAAAATAGGTGGTTGTGTTACATTCCAGTTAGCACGCGCACAATCAATCCTACAAGACAGCATATTTTAATTTGAATAATGGTAGGGAAAATTAAATGCACCAGATTGTGAATCCATTCACCGCTCCACTGGCATCGAAATGAGTGACTTAACTGACGATGGTTTAATAGGGTAATGAATGCTGAGATTTGAAAAGATGCAACTACGATTCTCTACAACAATAGTTTAGGAGATTGGGTGTTGTGGCTCTGACTCCACCTCTAGAATGTGGAAGCACCTCGTCGGACAGACCAAGCCCTCGCTAAGGAGGGAAAAGCAAAGGGAGGAGGATCTGAGACGTGCTCCACTTGAGGGGCTATCCTCGATACAACCCTTGACATAAGCGATCTTCGATCAAAGATCAATCGATGAGGAGGACTTTGAACTAGAGAGAGAGAGAGAGAGAGAGAGAGGAGGGCAGAATCAATCCTTCTTTGGACTGACTAAGCATAATCGATTGAACAATCGGGAAACTATTACAATCATTGGTAGGTAGATCAATTACCTCAGGGGTTTTATTCCTGACCGGGACCACAAGGGTAAATCACAAACCTCCTCACTAGATAGAGAACTCCTTAAGCTTAAAGATATAGAGGAAGATAGATTACTTTTTATGAGAAGAGTTGGTGACGAGTCTCTCCCAGATTGGACTAGACCCAATGAAGGGATGTCCCTGGATCTTTGATTAGTCAACTGCATAATACAAGAGGTAAGGGGAGAAGAATAAGATATCTTAGTGGATCTTTCAGAGAATGAGACCACCTCTGACCTACGAGAGCCTCCCAAGGCGCATTTGCCAACCATTGAATAATCTAAGGGTGGATCCCAACCACTCACCTCCTTGTTTGACAGGTGAGAGAGCAAGATCTGTGTAGGAAAAGGAAGAGAATGAGGATTTGTGCTCCTATTTTGTTCCCTAACCACCCAAGTAGAGCGTGGATAGGGAGAAGGAGGAGTGGAAATAGAAATAGGAATAAGGGATCCAACTACGAAGGAGGGATTGACCAGTCTTTGAAGTGGTTGGACCAATTCCAACCTTAGAGAGTCGGAAGATTTTCGACCAAGAAGGCGGGAACTAGAGGATTTCTTGGGCCCAACCCAAAACCACAAATGCCCCCTTTTCATCTACTCATGTTCTTGGAGGCATGGGAAGAGCGAGCTTGGCTTAGCTAGGAAGCGACTAGCAAAGGTGCAAATCGATTGTTGTCATGTAGTTTTTTGTTTTGTTGCTATCAAAGCATGCAATTTCAAAAGTTCATTGGTACGGAGTTTTGGTGTGTATTTTGTGGTTAATAATTTAGTATTATTAAAATAATAATGAAATTTCAGTTTAGTATTACTGAATTGAATAAAAAATAGTCTCGTAATTATAACTACATTTATTAAAAAAATAATCTTTTTTAGTATTATTAAAGCAACAATGAAATTTTAGTTTGTTCTTAAGGGAGAGAGGGGACAAGGAAGTGGGTATGTTGTAGCCGCCCTCATTGTTGACAAGTGGTTCGCTGGCTACGTGACCTATTGTAGTGATCCACGCGAGCGGAGAGACGATGACGGCGGCAATAGCACCCTTACCATGAGCACCATTTCTTATCAAAGAGTTAAGATAAGCACGTCGTTGATGGAAGGGAGAAACAGCGAGAGGTAGAAGGGGGAGGTGACGCGAGGAGCGTCATAGGAGGGGGGAGGCGGCATTGTTACTAGAGGGACGTTGTGGGATGGGGAGATGTGACGTTGTCGAGAGGGAGGGAGGCAATGACGTCGACGGGAGGAGGGTTGAGGGGAGGTAGTGTCGCGTCATCGTGGGGAGGGGGAGGCAACAAAAGGGATGTCGTGAAGAGAGAGAGAGAGAGGAAGGGCAACGTGAAGGGGTTGTGGTGGTGTGAGGTATGTGCTTTATGGTTGTATTGGCATGATTTATGGTTTTGATGTGATTTATGGGTATGTACATGATTTAAGGGAAAGTTTGGATGTGTGAATTTCGAAATTCAAAAATTCAAATCAAATCTACCACGTTTTTTTCCTTGATTTTGCTGAAATTAGTGATTTTGAATTGATTATGATTTTTAAAATGAATAGGTAGAATTAAAACCTATCTAAAGAGGTAATTGAGAGAAGATGTAATAGATATATATCTTAAATACATACACACAATATTTTAAAAAGTAATAGTTTAAGTTCTCAAGTACTTACAAAATTTCCATGTAAAAAAGAAGTTGACACATGATATTAACCACATTAACGTGTCGATTCCGGTTTTCTGTATTGAACATGGTCTACCCAATATTAGCAATTAAGAAAATAAAATACACATAAACGAAAAGGGTCTTCGTTATAGTATCAGACTGTCCACGTGCATATATATATATATCCATTTACAAATCCCACTGTAATCACGTTGTATTTTTTGACGACCAAGTCTGTATCAATATCGTTTTGTTTTTTAACCAATCAAATATTAAGCAAATTAGGCTCGCGAAAAAACTACTCTCGCGAAAAACGCTCTCTCTCGACATTCTCGCGAAACTGCTCTCCGGTGCCCTAAATCGGTGATAGCGCCTTCTGTGGGCCGTCGTTCTGCACTGGTGCCCTCGGTGAATCGCCGATCTTCTTCGGTGTCACCTTCCCCCTATTTCCTCCGTTCCAGAAAGGCTCCTTCCTCCGCCGCGACCCCATCTGTAAACTCTAGTTTTGCTTGCCGGCGACTGGTAACTTCTTCCCTCTCTCCCGCCTCAACGGCCCCGCCTTGGGGAAGTCGTAGGAGGAAGGCTCCTTCCCCTTCACTGACCTCAGATCTTCGATCTGTTTCTTCGGTGCGGAACTCTCCTTCCCTTTCTGGTCTTAAAGGGGGTAGATCCACGGAGGGGCTCTGCTCATCCAGATCTGGAGTCTTGATGATTTCTTTTGGTGATTCTGATTATTTGTTTGTGATGGATGATTGTTCTTCGTGCATCTGCGTGGATTGTCTATTTTTTACCAAATTTTTGGCACCTCCGTGGTTTTATTCTGTTTATTGTTGTTCTATTTGCTCCGACGTGCTTGCCCCATCCAGCATCGTCTCCAGGGAGCTTTTTATTGAGGTTACTAAATGCTGGCCTGCGCATATTAATTTGATTGATGAGTTAGAACATGCTCGACCCTATCTGGGTGGTGGTTGCTCTTCTAATTTTACTGGTTCTGTTGATCTTTCTGTTTGTGATCCTGTTCTTCCATTTTCGCCGGCGAGGCTCCTTCCGCCGGTGGGATCGCAGCGGGGGAGTACTGTTTTGAGGGTTTCGTGTGTCAGGCCCGAGGATGGCGCCTCTGTCGCCTCGGGGTCTGTTTGGGGTTATTCCCAATATCTCCCCCCGATAATTTCGAATTATTTAAACCCTACTGCTGGACTTAATGAGGATTTGGAGGTCAATTTTAATTTACTTAATGAGGATTTAGCGACTTCGCTGGCTAATGAGATTTTGGTGGGTCCACCTCAATTTCTAAGTCCTGCCCTCACGTCTGATGACGTGCCCTCTCCCGTCCCTCCTGCCATGCCTGTCTTTTCTAGCATTTATGAACCCACTCCGGAGTTTCAAATGGAAGACTCGTCTTATTTTAATACTATTATTTCGTCGTTTGAGCCGCTTGATTTCTCTGTGACAGTCAGACAATCTGACTCAACAGTGATTCCCTCAGAGATTTCCTCTGACGATACCAACTACATAGGTAGTGGCTCTCGTTTTGCCGCCCTTCTTTCCCCCTCTACCTTGGGTGCAAAAAACCTTCCTGAGACGGTATCTCCCGGGTGGACTCAGGTGAAAAAAAGGAAGAAAGGGCCTTCTCCCCTGGTACGTTATTGTTCTGTTAACAATTGTTGTTTTAAATGCGGTTTGAGGGGTCATTTATAGAGTGCTTGTAGATATTCGGGTTTTTGCTTCCAATGCAAAGCAGCGACTCATTCCATTGCTATATGTAATTTTTTTCAGGACCCTCCTTGTGAAAAAATGGCCGGATCTTCCCCACAAAATCCCATTATGA
>JAMKQA010031780.1:0-26148 GCA_024699735.1 Posidonia australis
ATCATCCCTTTTGCTCCGGAGGAGCTGTCATCCTGAATGACATGCATTGCATTGAACAATCAGAGCCAGTTAACTCATGCTACCTAAAAGTACTATCAGTGAGCATAAACATTGTGTCCTCACTCTGCGACACCCACTTTTTTCCTTCATGCGTACGTTCATGCTCTTCTAAGCATTCATGTAGCTAGACCACTCATCCATCATGGTCATGGCTGAGTCACAACCAAAACGCACTAGATCATTAGAGTTAATCTCTTTGGAGATGGTAGGCAGGTCTAGATGGTATATGAAGATGAAGCCTCACCTTAAGCAAGGTGAGGGTAAAAAAAACCCTGAGTTAAGCTCAGGAAGAAAGTCGGGCAGCATCACTCCTATCAGTCAGTAGTAGGACAACCGCCAGTCAATAGCACCACCTGTACATACCACAGAAAATACAAAAAAGAATCAAAAAATCTAGAGAACCCAAAAAAAAAAAATCAGAAAACCTAAAAAATCAAAAAATAACATTAGGAGCTGAGGAAACAAACCAATTTGGCCAATCAGCAGAGCCCACAGTTAAAGAACGAGAAGTGGCATGGTGCAGATACAAGAACACCAAAGTCAGTGTGACCATCATGAAGAATCATCAAGGGCAAAAATTAGAGCACATCCTCTCCTTTGATGTCACCGACTCAACCTTCAAAGAGGAAATCATATCAAAGCTCATCACTTATGAGGAAGAGGATGATGACATGGATGAAGACGATGAGACACCCGAATTCTAGCCCTACGACAATGATCCAGAGGGGCCAAATATTCATGCCGAGGAAGAAACTGAACTGGTCAACATCGGTACAGCAGAAGAGGTCAAGGAGGTGCTCATCAGTGCGAAGCTATCACCATAGGCCAGGCTAGATTTCATAGCATTACTGAAAGAATACACAGATGTCTTTGCCTTGAGTTACAATGACATGGTTGACCTGGATGTCGAAGTGGTGGTAAACAAGTTATCCCTAAAGCCTAACGAGAGGCCCGTCAAGCTGAAACTCAAGAGATGGACACCTCAATAGATCTTGAAACTCAAGGAGGAAATCATGAAGTAGCACAAGATGAACTTCCTCAAAGTGGTGTTGTACCCAGAATGTCTAGCCAATGTGGTTCTAGTGCCAAAGAAAGACGGGAAGGTCTGTATGTGCATCGACTACAGAGATCTCAACAAGGCAAGCCCCAAAGACGATTTCCCACTTCCTCACATAGATGTCTTGGTGGACAACACTGCCAGACACAAAATGTTATCATTCATGGATGGTTTCTCGGGGTACAACCAGATCAAAATGGCTGAGGAAGACATAGAAAAGACATCCTTCATCACCCTTTAGGGAGTTTTCTGTTATCGTGTGATGCCATTTGGGCTCAAGAATGCAAGCGCAACTTATCAAAGGGCAATGACTGCACTTTTCCATGACCTCGTGCATCAGGAAATAAAGGTCTATGTAGATGATATGAATGTCAAGTCCAAAGAGCCTGAGGAGTACCTTGTCTGTTTAAGAAAGTTGTTCGATCACCTTAGAAAATACAAGCTCCGTCTTAACCCCAACAAATGCATATTCGGGGTGTCTTCGGGCAAGCTTCTGGGATACATTATTAGTCAAAGGGGAATCGAGGTCAACCTTAGTAAAGCAAGAGTCATTATTGATATGCTTCCCCCTACATCCGAGAAGGAAGTTCGGTGCTTATTGGGCCCATTACAGTATATCAGTCGGTTCATCGCACAGCTTACTCCCATCTGTGAGCCTATCTTCAAGTTGTTAAGAAAGAATGCACAGATCCACTGGAATGAGGCATGTCAAGCTGCATTCGACAAAATCAAGCAGCTTCTTACAAAACCCCCCGTCCTAGTTCCACCCACACTAGGACGACCTCTGTTGCTATATCTCACCACCACCCAACACTCCATGGGCACGGTCCTTGGGTAGCACGATGAGATAGGACGTAGGGAGAGAGCCATCTACTATCTGAGCAAAAAGTTCAACGATTGCGAAGCTAGGTACATCCCTATCAAGAAGATCTGTCTATCCCTTGTCTAGGCCACCCAATGTCTCAGGCACTATATGATAGCGTATCTGGTCCTTCTCCTATGCAGGCATGACCCCATGAAGTACTTGTTTTAAAAGCCAGCATTAGTAGGACGATGCGTGAAATGGCAAGTGATGCTATCTCAGTACGACATTACATTTGTCACGCAGAAATCAATGAAGAAGCAAGCTGTAGTAGACCACCTAGCTGACCTACCATTGCCAGAATACGAATCGTTGATGACGCAGTTCCCAAATGAAGACATCCTAATTACCATGGGAGATGCAGATTCTGAGGAGCCAGAGGAAAGGTCCTGGTGGCACCTATACTTTGATAGAGAAGTCAACAAGAGAGGTAGAGGAATCGGCACGGTATTATCAACACCACAGGGACAGATGACCCCCTTTTCTTGAAAGCTCACTTTTTGAGTGCACCAACAATGAAGCCGAGTACGAGACATCCATCATCGGACTGCAAATTGCATTGGAACATGGTGCACAAAAGCTACAGGTGCACGGGGATGCCATGTTAGTCATATCCTAAATCAACGGTGAATGGAAAACCAAGGAACCAAAGCTTGTGCCATATCACGAATATCTCTTACAGCTCATGAAGGAGTTCGAAGAAGTGCACTTTTCCTTCATGAGTAGGGCCAAAAACTCCCATGTAGATGCACTAGCAACCCTTGCCTCCTGGCTCTCAATACCTGAAGAGCGCACAGTCGATGTATCGGTCACCCAAGCAGAGCAGCCAGTCCATTACATGAGCATATGGGAAGCAGACCCATTGGCAGAGCTTCCCTGGTTTCACGACATCAAAACCTTCCTAGAATCAAATGATCTCCCAACCGGTACATCAACAGAAGATAAGAAGACCATGGCGCGCCTGGCATCAAGATACGTGTTGGGTGGAGGACATCTGTACAAAAAATCATATAACCGGATGCTTTTGCAATTTGTCGACAAGAAGGAGGCTGATACTTTGATGCTTCAAATCCACGCTGGGACATGCAGCCCCCACATGAATGGAATATTGCTAGCCAAGAAGATCATGTTACAGGGCTACTTTTGGTCAACTATGGAAGCAGATTACTGTCGTTTTGTGTGCAAATGCCACAACTGCTAGATTCACGGGAACTTCATACAAGCTCCCCCTCAGCAGCTGCATAACATGTCTTCACTGTGGCCTTTCTCTACTTGGGGAATAGATGTTATCAGAGCCATCCATCCGTCGTTATCCAATGGCCACAGCTACATCCCGGTAGCCATAGATTACTTTACCAAATGGGTGGAAGCAGCTTCCTACAAAACCATCACAGCTGTGGCCATAGAAAAATTCATCAAAAACAACATCATAGCTCGGTACACGGTGCCACACTCCATTATCTCAGACGATGGCAAGAATTTCATAGCTCAAAGGTTGGACGATTAATTGCAGACCCTCAAGATCAAACATTGCAGATCTTCCCTGTACTGCCCACAAATGAACGGTGTCGTGGAGTCAGCAAATAAGAACTTAATCAAGATCCTGAAGAAGAGCATCGAGACACATAAGGATTGGCATGAAAAGCTCCCCTACGCGCTATGGGCCTACAGAACCTCGGTCCAGACATCAACAGGAACGACACCTTACTCACTGGTATACTACATGGAAGTAGTTCTACCAGTTGAAGTAGAGATCCCATTGCTCAGAATCTTAAGGGAGGTTGAGCTAGAAGAAGCTGAATGAGTTGAGGATAGATGCGCCCAGCTGAATTTGATCGACGAATGTAGACTATAGGCCATGTACAATGCCCACTAGTACCAAGCGAGAATGGCAAGATCATATCAGAAAAGAGTCCGACCTAGGAGCTTCGCACCTGGCGATCTAGTTTTGTAGGCCATACATCTCCCTGACTGTCGAGGTAAAATCCGACTTAACTGGCATGGTCCCTACATCATCAAGCAAGTTTATTTAGGAGGTGCAGCAATCCTCGAAGACATGGACAGCGTCGAGCTACCTAAGCCAGTCGACACATGTTATCTGAAGAAGTACTACCAATGAGAAGATGGTGTGTATCCTCGCCTTGCAAAGTATCCTTTCGCGCATTGTGCATCATCCACTACTCTATCATGCATGCACATTTCTAATATAAAAGGCAATCCAAGTGCATCTAATCCACAACATTTGCACTTTACTTTCGTACACATCAGTAACTTAAGCACATCAATAACTACATGCATCTATGCATAAAAGCATCAACATCACATCCCGATGACGAAAATTGGAATAGCTAGCCTACTTGAGAAGGGTCTATACCTCTTTAGTTGATACTACCTAGACACTATAACGAGCAAGGGAGCCACCACCCAACCATGGTTCGGCAAAATGATCAAACTTACATAGGGACTTACACCTCTAAAGGGAGATAAAATGTTAGGAGCGAGTATGAGTGTGGGCCAAAATAGAAAAATAAACATATCCACAAGGCACAAAAGAAATAAGATGACAGAAGTCGAAGACAGAAGCTAGCCTTAAAAGAGAGAGGCAAGTAGGACAACTTTACCCCTATCACTTACCTTGAGAGGAGTGGAAGCAAGCATTCAAAAATCCAAGCGACCAAGGGGACTAGGCACCCCTTGCATACAATTCCAGCTGCTCCCTCCAAATTCGGATGCCCATTACCCCTAAACAAGGATTAGAACGAGCCTAAGAGAGAGAAAAGAAATAAGCCAAAAGCCAAAAAAGTAGGTCTAAGTCCCCAAGAGTTTGGCACAGAGCCTAACCTACTAAATCTTCCATCTCGGAGAGCCACTAACAAGCTAGAAATCCAAGTAGTGTCTTGTGAATCGAGGTCATCTCCTCTTCTCGTAGCAGGCATCATTGGCATTCCAAATCCTGAGGGATGATACAACATAACACTATCATTCCTGCATGCATTATCATTTGTCCACTTTGCAAAGTCTCACTGGGTCCTAAACCAGGCGCATGTCAGCTACTCTTCGGCCAAAGACCTGGCAGAGGATACCATACACTAGGGGCATGTTAGCTGCCTTTATGGTGATAACCTTCCTCATCAACTAAGGGCATGTCAGTTGTCCTATTGGTTGACCCTTCTTGGGACAGTATCTTGGTTTAGAACGTGTTGTCTACTCCATAGCTCGAGCGCAGAAACCAGGACAACAACAACCATAAGCCTTTGAGATCAAAGCAAAGTCAATAGTCTAGTGCGAGAGAACAATCGATAGTCTAGTGCCAAAGTCAAACTCCTAAGAAGTCAGCCAGTGACACAACAATGAACTCGAGGAAGTGTCAGAAATCATCCAGCAAGTCTGTCTATTTGAGGAGTAAACAATGTCCTCATAAAATCTTCATCCAGCCAAGCCCCTTTTGTTTCAGTGCAGAATCTGAGCAACAGTTTACTTGGATCGACCATCATCATCCTACAGCACCAATAGCACCAAGTGAATAGGCAAAGAAGTCACATAGCCAAGCAGACGAGCTACAAACAAAACAAACCTCCTAGCTAGCAAGCAAGTTTCATACAACCTTTATCCTTTTCTCACGACTCCTCTAAGACTAGAGGAGATCCGAGTCACTGGTTCCTTGTGTCCTAGGACCATCATTGACCCCTTTTCTCGTGACTCCGTTAAGTCTAGCGGAAATCTGAGTCGCTACTTCCTTGTGTCCTAGGAACAACATTTATCCTTTCCTCGTGACTCCTTTAATTCTAGTGGAGATCCAAGTCACTGGTTCCTTGTGTCCTAGGACCAACATTTATCTCTTTCCTCGCGACTCCCCTAAACCCAATGGAGAACCGAGTCATTGGTTCTTTATGTCCTAGGACCAGCATTTGTCCTTTCTCTTGTGGCTCCTCTAAGTCTAGCAGAAATCCGAGTTGCTGTTTCCTTGTGTCCTAGGAACAATATTTATCCTTTTTCTCACGACTCCTCAAAGTCCAGAGGAGATCCAAGTCGTTGTTTCCTTGTGTCCTAGGAACAACCTTTATCCCTTTTCTCGGGACTCCTCTAAGTCCGAAGGAGATCCAAGTTGCTTGTTCCTTGTATCCTAGGACCAACATTTATCTGTTTCTCGCGACTCCTCTAAGTTCGAAGGAGATCAGAGTTGTTGTTTCCTTGTGTCCTAGGAACAGCCTTTATCCCTTTTCTCGCGACTCCTCTAAGTCCGAAAAAGATCCGAGTCGCTGGTTCCTTGAGTCCTAGGACCAGCATTTATCCTTTCCTTGTGACTCCTCTAATCCCAGTAGAGATTTGAGTCACTGTTTCCTCATGTCCCAGGAACAACATTTATTCCTTTCCTTGCGACTCCCCTGATCCCAGTGGAGATTCGAGTCGCTGGTTCCTTGTATCATAGGAACAACCTTTATCCGTCTCTCGCGACTCCTCTAAATCTGGAGGAGATCCGAGTCGCTGGTTCCTTGTGTCCTAGGACCAACATTTATCCTTTTCTCGTGACTCCTCTAAGTTCAGAGGAGAACCGAGTCGCTATTTCCTTGTATCCTAGGAACAGCCCCTATCCCTTTTCCTTGTGATTCCTCTAAACTTAGAGGGGATCGAAGCCACTGTTTCCTTGAGTCCTAGGAACAACCTTTATCCTTTTCTCGTGACTCCTTTAAGTCTGGAGGAAATCCGAGTCGCTGGCTCCTTATGTCCTAGGACCATCATTTATCCTTTTCTTGTGACTCCTCTAAGTTCGAAGGAGATCCGAGTCGCTGGTTCCTTGTGTCCTAGAAATAGCATTTATCCCTTTCCTTGTGATTCCTCCGAACCCAAAGGGGATCCAAGTCGCTGTTTCATTGACTCCTAGGAACAACATTTATCCCTTTTCTCGTGGCTCCTCTAAGTCTAGAGGAGATCCGAGTCACTAGTTGCTTGTGTCCTAGGACCAGCATTTATTCTTTCTCTCGCGACTCCTCTAAGTCTGGAGGAGATTCGAGTTGCTGTTTCCTTGTGTCCTAGGAATAGCCTTTATCCCTTTCCTTGCGACTCCTCTGAATCTGGAGGAAATCCAAGTCGTTGTTTCCTTGTGTCCTAGGACCAACGTTTATCCTTTTCTCGCGACTCCTTTGAACCTAGTGGAAATCCGAGTCGCTGTTTCCTTGTGTCTTAAGAACATCCATTTTTCCTTGAGAATCTTCTAAGTCTAGTAGAGATCTGAGTCGCTGGTTCCTTTTGTCCTAGGATGAGCATTTGTCCTTTCTCTCGTGACTCCTCTAAGTTCGAAGGAGATCCAAGTTGTTGGTTCCTTGTGTCCTATGACCAACATTTTTCCTTTTCTTGAGACTCTTCTAATTCCGACGGAGATCCGAGTTGCTAGTTTCATGTTTCCTAGGACCAGCATTTGTCCTTTCTCTCGTGGCTCCTTTATGTCCGGAAGAGATCCGAGTCGCTGTTTCCTTGTGTCCTAGGAATAGCCTTTATCCTTTTCCCTCGTAACTCCTCTAAGTTCAGAGGGGAACGTAGTTGTTGTTTCCTTGTGTAGACACCTCAATTTTCTGATTTTGTAGGATGGAGATGTGGTGGCTAAGCTCTAACCTTAATAGGGCCCATTTAATTCATGGAAGCCCACTTAGGCCCATGAAGGCCCACATAGGCCAATTAAACCGTAATTGAGCTTACTTGGGCCCACGAGACTTATTTGGGCCCATTTAGCTTTTTTTGAACCCATTTAGCCCATTTGGGCCCATTTAGCCCCATTTGGGCCCATGCGGGTTCACAAGGCCCACATAGGCCCATTAAGCCCAATTGAGTCTACCTTGGCCCCAAAGTCCGTGAAGGCCCTTTAGGCCCATGGAAGCCCATCAAATCCACCAAGCCAAATACCATGATTCAACCCATCATTTCCCTCCTCTTCCTCAACATTAACAACCAGTAACAACCCAACATCCTTCATTTCAGATTCCACAATCACGTCCAACCTATCTCACCACGTAGACCAGCAGCAACCAGGCTTGAGCCAATGCCACCGGATGTGTCGTCGCGAGCCCGAACAGCCGTTGATCACTGTCAGTGCGCGGGAAGGAAAGATGGAGGTGCATGGGGGACAACCGTGATGCTGGTTTGTTACGGGATTTCGGGTTATGTTGTGGTTCGTTACGACGTGTCATTCTGGGTTGTTGGGTTCACCTATAAAAAGGGAGGTAGAGGCAGTGAATTGAAAAAGACGGGACCGCACGAGAAAAAGCTGAGAGCAAGGGAGAGAGGAGCAGAGTGCCAGACCCATTGTAGAGAGGAGCGACAGTCGCTTCCAAAGCTCCAGCGAGGCTTCTCCAGCCAGGTACACCACTTGATCCCTCGTAGCTTTTAAATTCTTAGTCCTCTAGGTCTCCTTCTCTTCCTGGTGCAATTCCAAGGGATCCAGAGTGATCCCTTGGCCAGTGGAGCTCCGTCGTGCCCTGCCGTCGCCGCTCTCTGGCGACAGAGGTGGGGGGCAATCTAGAGAGTCTCTTGGATCCCCGAGCCCTCTCTCCTCCTCCTCTGGTCATCCTCGAGCTTCTCTGCTCCTTGGATCGTCGCTCCACTACTCCCGACAGCCCCGCACGAGATCGTCGAAGAATACGCCATTCCCGCTGTTGCCGGAGAAGACGATCGGAGCCAGAGAAGACGCCACGCCTCCCGCATCTCCGAGCCTCCAGAAACACCCCACGACATGTCCCCAGCACTCTGTAAATTGCACTTTAACCCTCTATCTTTACTGAAATTCTTTTGGATGCTTTTTTCTACTGGGCAATTTCTCGTTTAGCCCTTATACTTCATTGATTTTACTCTAAATGCTTGTTTTCTAGGGTAAAATGACTGTTTTGCCCCTGAACCTTTCCTAATCATTTTTCTTGCATTTTTATCCTGATTTTATGCAGAATTGTTTTAAATGCATGTTTAGGTGGTAGAATTGCATTCTGACCCCTAGAGAACTTCATTTTGACTAGGCATGCACATTTGGCCTTAGAATTCTTCATAATTGCATAGAATGTGTTTTCCTATGTATTTTTGATGACTTGGGCTTCAGAACTTCAGTTTTCCTCGAAATTTGGGCTTTTTGCACAAAACCCCCTAAAGTTTTCATATTTGCATTCACATTTGCATTTTGCATGACTTTTCACAACTTTTTACATGGATTTTCCCTTCAATTCTTCCCGATTTTGCGTATGCTTTCCCAGCTTGATTTTGGCTTGGTTTTCTCCCCGTTTTCCAGATTTTCCTCGGTTTTCCGTGGTCTTCACTTGTTTTGGTTTTCCATCGCTCGAGGGCGTATAGTAAAAGGCTTCACAAAGCCGACATTGTCTCGAAATGTGGATTATTTCCCCAGTTTTGATTTTCTCGGATTTATCCTAATTTCTGCTGTTTTGCGAGACGCTTTCCGAGAATTTCACGATTTTCACGATTTTCCTTATCGCCCAAGGATGTATAGTAAAGTGACATTCTCAATGCCTACATTTGTCCCTCGGATTAACTTTTTCCTTTTATTTCACTTCTTACTTTGATTTGGCATGTTTTCAGTCATCTTCATGCATGAGCATATTTAATAAGCAAGCATACATTTAGCAGACCATTGATAGTAGGAAAACCTAGAGAGATCGAGTTTTCTCGGGTGCATTGGGGTCCTAACCCCTTCCCCATGTGTAACCAGAATCCTTACCCTTTCTCTGGCCCGCATTCATTTGTGCATTGTCCATTAGGCACGGAGCACACACATGCATTTTGCATCTTATTCGTTTCTCGATTTTCTTGTGTTTTTTTGGTTTTCCTCGTCTTTCCATTAAAAGACTAGGTGGCGACTCCTTTCCTTAACCTTTTTATCTTCCCTTGGTGTTTCCAGGTCTAGTCTCTTCCTTCGGATTCACCATCTTCGCCATGATCGTATCGAATCTCCTCGTGTGTTTCCGCACACTGAGTAGTAGGAGAGCCGCGCAAGGGTTCCACCGGCATGGTCACACCTTGTATCCTAGGAACATCCCCCATCCCTTTCCCTCGTGACTTCTCTAAGATTGGAGGAGGTCTGACCATTTAGTTTCTTGCATCCGAGGACCAACTCTCATCATTGGGCTGATAACCCTAACTATCCAGCAGTGAGTCCGTCTACTCATCACAGGGCTGATGACCCTAACTATCAAGTGTCAAGTCCGTCAACTCATCACCAGGTAGGTAACCTTGCTTACTCAGGCAACGAGCATGTCAGCTTTATTCAGTGGTCTCCTTGGCACAGTTTCAAAGTAGCTACTGACCTATGACTCAGCATTTCATAGCAATTTATGACTTTTCTATTTGCATTGGACTGTATGGAATATGGTGTGCGTGGAACAAAGTGATTTGTCATTCTAAATATTCTTTTAACAATGTTCTACATATTTGAATTAAGAGAAGCTAGGGCTCCCTTATTGGTCATGGATTTCCCTACGATGGTCGTACCAGTGAGTTGCTCAGATGTCCTTTGGGCGTGGATCTGAAAGTTAACAAATGATGATCGTAACAAACTGAGGACTTGGGGAATCTCCTCGAAATTTTTAGAAAAAGCGAATGTGGAGGTCTCCTGTTACTTCTTATGTGTAGCTACCCGATCATGGAAGCCTATAAACCACACATTTCGTTTCGGAAGAATTGAGTTAACTCCTACTTTGGAAGAGATCCGTCAGGTGTGTTGTCTACCAAAGTTCCTTGGGCCCACTGTATTTATGTAGCAAGATGGATACTCTTCTGTGTTGAGTGAACTGACTGGCCTGTTGACCGGCGATTGTAGTCATCAACTAATCTGTAATGATGGGCAATCTCCTATGCTACAACTGATTTACTTTGACAAGGTAGTCGAGATGCGCACCTGCGTGGGCGATGAGTTGTGGCAGAGAGGTTTTGTCGTCCGTTTTTTAGGCGAGATAGTATGTAGCCATGGTCAGAAAGTTGTGAACATCGAGGTTGCAGAGCTTGCTTTGGCTGTGATAACCCGTCAGATAGACCTAGCCCCTGTTATCCTGGTAGAAACTTATCAGGCCCTAGACTGATCATTGCGACGGTGCCGACATTTCTATGGTTGTGGAGCATTTGTACAGGTGTGGTTGGCTGCTCATCTAGGGGTAGAGGTCTTATGCCTTCAACGGTCAGCCTTCGAATCTTATTGCCGAAGTTGTCATGCTTGCACCCTCACATCAGTTTGTAAGGAGTATGAGCGACTTGAGAGGTTGACAGAAGACAAGGTGACTTCGCACATCATTCCTTCAACAACTCACAACTTTGAAGCTTTCTTCAATGATACAGATATGAAGCTTATCATCCTCTCGGGATTGACTGGTGGTATCGAATATCATCCAATCCATGTGATGCGGCAGTTCAGTTACCGACAAGACTCCTTTGCTCAAGAACTGATGCCAGCTAGATTCCAAAAGTACCCTATGAGCTCTTACACGGTGACAAAGGAATTATCACGCCTACTTACCAGCTCCATCCGATTGAGCAACCTTATAGTCATAAAAGGGAAGGGTTGTTCAACTGACTATGAAGCTGAAGCAGAAGAAACCTGGCCAATCTGTGGAGCAGTTCTGAGTCCTACACTATTTCCAAAAGCAAAAGGCTCCAAGAGATCCAAGGATGAACCCGACTGTTGACACTTGTTTTATGTTGCTTATTCACTACAGGTTGAAAATAAGTGTAATCACATCGTTATATTTGACTGCTATAATAAATTCATTGGGACACATTTGCCAGCTTGTTTGGATGATTGTGATTGACAGGGAATTGCCATCGCAATAACGTGTGCTCAATTGCTTCAAACTGCTGCCCCTTTTTTGCCTACCAACTTGGTGCTGGGGTCTACCTAGCTAACAGTCAGGAATATCATTTTGTTGCCCAGACTTGGAAAAACAAAGCCATCCTAGGTTTTTGTACCAGTTGGGGTGGAACTCAATCTGTCTTGTTGGGACTTGTTCAAGTCGAACAAGTGCCATTTCAATCCTCTTCTAGACCAGGCAAGGCATAGATGGTCCCATCCTAGGTTCGCTTTAGTTGGACGAATCTCGGTGCCAGTTACATTATCTACCATCGGGCTGATAGCCCTAACCATCCGATAACGAGTTCGTCAACTCACCATCGAGCTAATAGCCCTTACTATCTAGTGATGAGTTTGTCAACTCACCATCAGGCTGATAGCCCTAACTATCTGGTGATGAGTCCGTCAACTCACCATCGGGCTGATAGCCCTAACTATCCGATTGACAACCATCATATTGTCAGGAGCGGGCTGATGGCTCTAACTATCCGGTGATGAGTCCGTCAACTCACTATCGGGTTGATACCCTAAACTATCCGGTTGACAACCGACACACTATCAAGAGCGGGTCGATACCCCAAACTATCTGGTTAACAACCGTCACATTGTCAAGAGCAGCCTGATACCCCCAAACTATCCGGTTGACATCCGTCATCAGTCTATCCTCGGTCGACAAGTCCGATATGTTGCCATGCGTCTTCCTGGGTCGAAAGGTCTGTCATTTGCCAAGTTTTCCCCTACTACGCGACGAGCTCGACAGCCTTGTCCGGGCATCCCTTGGCACGAGTCAGGAAATTCCTCACGCTCTCCTCCGTGAGTTGAGCTACCCACTCGTCATCGGCATTGCCCTCATGCATCACCCAGCATCAGGGTCATCCTTTGCATTAGCATTACGCATGGGCCACGAGTCATGAGTTTTTGGTGCATTCGTCGAATAAGTGGCTCACGACCCCACAGCAAATACCACTCTCCTGTGGACTCAGGTGGGGTGTCATGTCAACCCTGAGCATCGGTTTCGGTTCCCTCGACCTCGCTCAAGGAGGGGCATCTATGGACACCTTGAATTTGAAGTCACTTGGCAGCAGGTTTCTCTGAAAAGATGCTCTAGTTGTGACCACCAAAACCCCATTTTCAAACATAAAACCCTAAACCCTAGCTCCAACTAAACCCTCAAATCCACCTAAGTCCACACTAGCCCAATAAGACCTACGCTAGTGCACTCTAACCTAATCAAAGTAAAAAAAACAATAATTAAGAATTAAAACCAAAACAAATTCATTTAAAACACTTAAAATCCAAACTAATCAAACAAAAACTCTAATTAAAGTCAAAATTAAACCAAAATCCACTTAAGCCACTTAAAATCCAAGTAAATAAAGTAAAAACCCTAATTAAAATCAAAACCAAGTAAAATACATGTAAATCATTTAAAATCCAAGTTAATTAAAAGAAAATTCCTAATTAAAACCAAAATCCACTTAAGATCCAAGTAAATCAAAACCAAGTAAAATACATGTAAACCATTTAAAATCCAAGTTAATTAAAAGAAAAACCCTAATTAAAGCCCAAATCAAGTAAAACTCAGTAAAATCCATTAAAAAATAAATCTAATTAAAAAGAAACTCTAATCCACACAAAAATCAATTAAAAAACAATTAAATTAAAATCTAAATCAAATCCTTGATTAAATCAAAATTTAAATTGAAACCCTAATTAAATCACCAAATTAAACTTAAAGCTAAAACCCAAAATCTAAATTACAATCACTAAAATAAACCATAAAAACCTAAATCTAAAACCCAAAACCTTAATTTAAAACCCTAATTAAAACCCTAAAAACACAAAATCCAAAAATCACTTAATCAAACTTACAATTAAAAATCAAAGTCTCAATTAACATCATAAAATCCTAAAACTAAAATCATCAAAACAAATAATCAAAATCCTAAAATTCCTAAAAAATTTCCAAAACAAAAACAAAAAGAACCCTAAAACAAAGCCCAAATCGCCGGGCCTTGAATAAGCCCAAAACTAGCTCACAGGACCTATTCACCCTTCAATTGAAAACTTAGGAAAGCTAGAAAAATAATTCCGGCGACCCTGATTCTCCGGCGACATCTCCGTCGCCATTTCCGGTGGTCGCTCCCAAGATCTCTAATGCTCATCCTCCTCTTGTGCGATCTCCAGACCTTCCTCCTCTGTCACACGCTCAATCCGACGACGTCCAAGCCCTGAGGGGGAAGATCAACGGTGGGAGAAGGCTGGACCGAAGTTTAAAAGAATCGCCCGTTGCTGACAGACAGGGATCTTTGCTCTGAAACATGCTCCAGCCCACGAAAGCCCCCTAGACTCAAACATCCAAGACCTAGCTAATCCACTTGACGTCCAGACCTCCTCCTTCAGCCTCTTTCCATAGTCAGAGCAGCCACCAAAGAAGCGTTGTCGTCGACTAGTCTCGCCGGGGAGGACAACCTCCCCTTCCAAGTATTCCTCCTCTCTCTCTCTTTCATCCAGAGCATGCCCCCCCATAGGTCTAGAGGACTCCTCTAGTTTCTAAGTCTCAATTCGCCAGAGGAGGCAACCCCTGTACGCCATCGTCTCCCTCCGATGATGGGACTTCTGTCGCCGGTGAGGCCAGAGGCCTCCTGATCTCGGGCGAGGCCTCGTGGGCCTCTCCTCCTTCCTTCTTTTCCATCCTCCTCCTCCCTGGACTCCCTTCGCTCTAGAGGAGTCTACCGGACATCCATGACCAGTCGATGTCGTCGCTTCGCACCACCAACCACCATCTAGAAGTCGCTAGAGCTCTCTGGGCGCTTCTGCTCCAAGCCACCACTTTAGGGAGACTCACTCCCGCCCCAACCTCTGTTGCGGTCATCTCTGGAGCAGGAGATCGGGGGAACGTTTCAGACTTCCCCGGTTCACCTTGATGCCTCCAAGAGCCTTGCTGTGACTCTCCTAAGCTTCTTCGGTCCTCGCCATGCCACTCCGTTGTCGAAACACAGCATTGAGGGTCACCGCCGTCGCTACTCATCGTCGCCGGAGAAGAACGCCGACCAAGGGGACTGACGACGCTTTTTGATCGTCAAGGACTCAATTGGCGTCATTGGATCTTCCCCCCGTCGCATCTTCAAGCTCCTCAGCCCATTAGGTCACCGATCAGCCGCCGGGAGAGCTCAGATGAGCGTCCGAGGCCGTCGTCGCCGGCGATCTTCGAATCGTCGACGGTGACTGTTAGTGTTTTAGCTTTTTATTTAAAAGACCCTTAGATTTAAATTGTTTGCATTTGAGTCCTTTTTCATTACATTTGAGTCCTGTTATTTATGTTCAAGTCCCTATTGTTTCAAATAACCTTTTGTTTCTTTTATTATTATTGTAAATATTGCATACTTTACCCTGTTGCATTTAAATTTTATTATCAGTCCTGTAAATATGTGTTTTCTCATGTTTAAACCCCTACATTAATGTTTTATTTATAATTAAATCCTGAGATGTTACATTTTGCCCTAAGAATCCTTTAAAATCAATTTTCTTTGTAACTTTTGCATCCATAGTCCTGAAGTCATCCATAATTACACTGAGCATGTAAATACTTCAATTTTTATCTCATTCAGGCTTAGAAATTTTGCATATAAGTCCTTAGATTCACAGCATACAATCCCAGAAGATAGAAAATTTGCATCTAGACCCTTAGATTAGTTTTAAATCTATTATTTAGGGTTTTAATTATCTTCTCACATATTTTTGATATTTTCCACTTATTGCATTTCATATTTTCCACTTAGTCATGGATTCCATTTTATAATCGTGTTAACACTATGAATTTCTCTTGACTTCCATATTTTAATCACATTTGCACTTATGTATGAATTTTGCACTTTAGACCCTATGTTTTCAGGGAACTATCACGGTGCAATTTTCACACATCTCAATGTCACATTGTCATTCGATTCATCATTTGCACACTACGATAGAGGCCATTGAATATATTTTAATCATGATTTTCCCCTTTTTCATGAATTTTGCATTTTAGTCCCTAGTTTTGTACTTTATTGTGTTTACATCATTTTATTGTTTTGAAAACCTTGTCCTTTGCAAATTTTCTTGCCAGTAACATTTTCTGGACATTACTCACACTTTGATATATCCCAGACTAGGCATCATCCTCCACTACAAGAAAATTGGACTTTAGCCACGACCAAATTCTATGGCTAATACTAAAAAAGCCATGGCTAATTGAATTTAACCACGGCTTTCGACTATGGCCAAGCCTGTGGTTAAAAGCTTCGTATTTAAATTTTAGCCACCGCTCTAGTTGACCGTGGCTAATTTAACCACTATCCAATTCCTTGGCTTATCTGTGGCCAAATAGTATCTTTTTTGCATAAAGATTCGTGGCCATACCATGGCTAATTTAGCCATGGTATTTTTCCGTGGCTAATTTAAGCACAATATCTTACCATGGCTAATTCGTGGCTAATTTTACTAGTAGCTATATCCTGTTTATTTTGTGGCTAAGCCTGTGGCTAAATTTTTTGAGCATTTTCAACATGTAATATAATTTATTTTCTTTTTTCACCTGTATTAAAATATATAAAGCAAACTAAATTATTTTCAAAATAAAGTTCATATACTAATATAAATTCATCATCATCATTAACAAACTTCAAATTCATCATCAGTAACATATATAAATTCCAAAATCTAACATATCATGTTCTCATATTAAGATATCAGTTACATGACTATTTCCAAATAAGAAATATAATACAAACTTAAATTATCTCAAGATGTAAATATGTAATTCAAACATCGTTATCTACATGTCTTGTAGAATTTAGCTCCACATCATTATCATAATTCTCGTTAACACTTGTAGAAGCCTACAAAAAATAATATAAGTAATGAAACAATCTTAGAATTACTTAAACAACATAAGATATTTCATTAAAGCACATAATTCCATTATTTCAATTAAAAAAAAAGAAGTTTGGAGACACATAAAAAGACATTCATCAACATCATTAAACTATCAGCAAAAATATGAAACTTATTGTATTATTGAAATCTTGAGAATTAATTAGATTTCATAGAATATTTAAAAATCCCAAAGATCACATTTAACTTGATCGGTCAAGTTCTATTACAAAGGTTTATTAAGGTCTAATTTGTTTATGATTTGGAAGTATAAGTCAATAGAACAACGTATAAGAATAACATGAAAAAGCAAAGAAACTAGATATACTTACAATATTTGATGTTCGAGGTGATGAAGGCTTTCAACCCATGAACAAAGCATAATTCTCAAAGCAGTCCTTGAGAATATCAAGCATTGCTTCCCTCAACATGTTTTTGAATTGAGTTAGTTGAAGCTCATTGGGAGATGAAAGTTGATTAACTGATTGTGAAATCGTATTGATTGTATTATCCTTGTGGAAGATTTATGAGGGCTAAATCTAATCACTCGTCCTTCTTCACCTTCTATTAATGTTGAGGATGAGTTGATACCCATGATGGAGTTGTAGCTGTCTTAAATCATGAAATTAGAACCATTAATAAAAAAAGATATATTAATAAATAAAACTATCATTTTATAACTATCATTTTAATAAAATAAATAACTTATATGAATGTCTTTTGCTCTAACATGGACCCACTCATTGCTTTTTCTCTTTTGATGAATTTTTTTAAAGACCTATGCTTGTGTTGGATGACGATTAAATTGTTTCTCCTGAATTGATAAAGTATGCTATATGAGACTTGTGTAAGCCAGATTCTGCAGGGTGGAAATTTAAGCAACCAATGGCTTAATAATAATATGCCATGTTTAATTTGGAAGGCATATTGCTGGTGCCTAACTAGATTGAACTTCAAATCTAAGTGTGAGGTGTACAACAGTCAATCATTTGACTTCACAAAAGACACAAATCTAATTAGCCTCAACCTTGTGACTTCAACAACTCAATTGAGAAGCACAAACAAACTGTAGTTGCTATTTCTGATGTTTAATATATGCATTTAGAGGTTCAATTAGCAAAAATAACATATCATGCTTCGCAACCATCAATATTTTGTTAAGAACACCAACTTGTAACATAGTTGCTTGCATTGTATGTTTTTGTTGGAAATTTCCATAACAAACCAGGAAGCTAGTGATAATCATTTGAGTGTCGCTGACGTTGTGTTGGAAAGAACAGATTCTGCTAGCTAGCAGAATGTAATTTTGGCAAATAAATGAAAGAATTGTTTCTTTTCGTACTTTTTAGCCCATGTGGTTGGTAACAGTAAGTAGGGTGAGCCCAGGCATTTTGAAAATTTCTAGAGAATATTTGCAAACAAAATAACTTGATGTGAATGCAATGAGTCACTGACCAAGCTAGATTCTGGACTAAAATTGATCCTTCCAATCCTAGACAGTGTACATCAAACTTTGAATGGTGAATCAAACTACCTAACTAATAAGTATCACAAGCATTCATTTATTTTTTTTTCACCATCTTAAAGTTAATACTTGGAGAAGAACTATGAAACGTCAAGTGTCAGCCCCAGAAACTAATATTGTTTCCATAAGAAATTCTAGGATTCTACATCAAATAAAAACAAAAAACTGACCCAGCAGTTGGACTGGGAACCAGAATAGCCACTAGGCCAACACAAATTTCAAGCTCATTTGGCAGTGCAACCAGCCGATATGACAAATTTTGCTTTATGATGATCCTGTTATAAGTCAAGTTTTTGTTAAATTTTTAAATCAATCATTCATCTTTTCCTCTCCCTCTTCTTTGTTTTATTGCTTACTTTGCTAGAAAATGTGGGTTCAAATTACTTATCATGTACCTAGATGTTGGTCAAGGATGGGAACTTCTAAGTGACATCTCTATTATCTATCATGATGATGGAGCTTGGAATGGGTGTGTCATTCTTGGATCTAGAACAATAGAGTACCTTTAAAGATTCAATGCTTCACTTGGCAGATTCTACATGGAAGAGTTTTGATAGACTTGGCTCTACAAAGACATCGCTCCCATTCAGCCAATCAGAGTATTTTGTGTGGTGTAGCTAAGGCTATGAAGGATAACCATTTACCCACTATCTTACCCATTATCCACATTATTTAAGTGGATATGGGTAAGAAAAAATTACCCTATTATTTAATAAGTAAGGTAAAGGTAAAAGAAATTTATCAATGCCATTCTTTGCACTTTATCCATTTACATTATAATTTTTTTTATGTATATGTAACGTCACATTGGCTACAATGCCTATGTTTGCCGCTTGGTCTATTATTCATATGAGGTCTATATTATATACACATGGTGATAATGATTTGATAGAAAGAAAAATAGAAAAGAAAACCAAAGTAGACATTAAAGCCCAAGTTCAAATTTTATTTTACATTTCAACCATTAAAGCTTCCAATTTCTTACTAAATTTATGTTTAAGAATTAAATTTGTAATAAGCCTTAAATGTTTCTTATTAGATATATGAACATCATTTGGAATGGTGTCCAACTGTGGGCACCTTTGTTGTTTCTAATATGTTTATTCGAGATTGGTTGCAAGGCCTTTTGTTGGTGCTACTGTGTTCACTATTTTTACTTTTTGTTTGACTTCTCTTCTTGATAAGCCTCTTTTCGTACTCTCATAATTGTTATCAATGAAAAAAAGATACTATTGCTTTAAAAAAAAAGAAGATATTCCCAAGCCTTGTATGTTTCCAACTATCAATGGGTATTGGGTGTCGTGCAAAACAGAGAGAGTCTTCGTTTAAAATAGTATTTTAGGCAAGAATATAGCTTAATTGGGGATAAAAGCTAGCTAGAAACCATGACAACTGATAGGAATATAAAAGGATTGCAAAGGTATGCCAAAGTAAAGAAAAAGGAGGTGTCGGCATCATTGAGCTGAAAAAAATGCTCATCCTTTTCAAGTGGATGTGCAGGGTGGAAAACAACAACAAAGGTATTTGATGGAAGTGTGGAACATAATTAGAAATAGATACCAGATGCATCTCAATGAAAGTTGGAATCTGTAAGATTACACATTTTCTACATTAATGGGTAGATTAGATAAATCTTCTTTTCTTTTTTTTGTTATCGGTTTAAGTTTTAATTTTTTTGCATACCTCTGGATTCGAACCCGGGAAGCGTGGCGAGTTTCAACTTCTCCAAGCCACTGTGACAATGAGACATTGTCAGATTAGATAAATCTTACCAACAAGTTTCTCAAATTGTAATGCATTGCATTAAATCTTAATGTTAGAATATGTGAAGCTGGAGATAGCATGAGTGACACCAGTAATTGAAAGCCTTTCTTCTGAAGGCATATTGAAATGTAAAGACCTCCTATCCTTCCTACACAATATTCACATAAAAAGAGACATGAGTAATGAACAGACATGGACTGTGCAGGACATCAGAGTTTACACAGAAAGATTTTTATCTCAACCTATATGAATGGCAGAGTTTGTTTGAGGAGTTCACAATAGCCACTCAAGGTGAAAGCTTCTGAGAGGCTTGCTTGTTATAGAAGCATTAGGACAAAAGTAGATATACCAAGCGGGACTTAGATGATGATGGTATGTAAGTGTTATGCAAAACACAGCAAGAAGATGTTTAGTATCTAAAATGGACGTGTCAATCCAGCATAAATATTTGAAATGCTTTTTATCATGTTTGGTGCAGAAGGAAGAACCCTAATGTCTTATGGGTTTGGGAAATTAGCAGACAACATAAGCAAAAAAGGCAAACATAAAAACAATAAATGGCACATGATATAATGAGACAATATGGACAGAGGCAAGTGACAATAAGAGCCTATTAGGATTATAACATTGTGAGGAAAAGGTTTTGGGGGAGAGAACAGAAAAGCTACATGGCCTACATGTGTTTTTGTATCCTGCCTCAATGTTCATCATTTTGCCTTCTACTTGTTCTCACCTTTGTTTTTTCATCTCTTCCTATATTGTCTTGTTGCCAATTATGTTGATGCCCCATCACTTATTTGTATGCCTCCCTTCTTCCAGCCATGTAAGATTTTGCATCCCACCTTTCACTCTAACAAGGGGAATTGGAGTAGAAAACAAACCATACATACTCTAGAGTAAGGTTGATAAATTTAATACAAAGAAGGACAAAAGAACATAAACAGTTGAAGGGTTATTTTATAAGAACTTTTACTAGTGGTCGCAAGAAAAAATATTACATTCTATTATTCTATGATATTGGTGCAATATTAGTGTAGTGTTCCTTTAAGCTTTATCTTATAACTCTATTTTCTCCAGAAATCCTTAGAATTCCGCTATCCGGTATTCCTAGTTAATAGTTGAGGCCTGTCTACTTCCCAATCTTAAGATCAAGCTAGGATCAATCCTAAACTATCATGTATTCATGTGTGATACTACAAGTATCGTATACCTTACCAGCGAGTGAATAGCAGAACACGGAGGGGTTGGGACGGACATTGTCAAACAATTGAATGAATGCATTGTAGACAAAATACGAAACCTGATTGTCTTGCAAACTATTCACACTTTGACATTCTAGTGTCATCCCAATCAACCAACAAACAAAAGAAATATCCTACCAAAACAAAAAAATAAAAATAAACGATCATATATGAAATCAGGAGATCCCCACTAGAGCGAACGACGGGGTTCAACAGTGACCCATCCTCCATCTTGAGCAGAACCTTGACTCTCCCCTTCTACATGAAATCCCTCGGATATGCCTTGTCAACCTGCAACCAAAAGAAAACAACAAATCATGAAAAACTACATCGAGAGAGAGGGGCAGGGGAAGGGGAATGGTGTTGAAGGATTTAGTTCGTGTGCTTTCAACGTGGGTCTGTTGTGTGTTTGAACAAGTTTGTGTTTTTTATTTTTTAAGTTTCTAGATCCCTGTTTTTAGGATCGTCGTGGTCCATGTTTGAGTTAGTTATCATTATGTTGGTTAACTCTTTACTTCGTTTGAGAGTTAACTGTTATCTTCTTCCTCCTTCCAACTACAAATCTCTGTTTCTTGGTTCAACAGTAAAAGTTCTAAATTTTTTATTGTTGATTTATCTTCAAATGGGAGGGTTGGGAGAAGGATGAGGAGAGGACCTCGAGGGCACAAGGGATCTTCAGATGGTTGCAGCAGCTGACGATCATGGTGCACTTGGGCTCCACGCACGCCTTGGCGGCACTGATACGACGGCCCTCAGCGAGGGTCTTCTTGGAGTCGATGTAGATAGGGTGAGGACGACCCAACGCTTGATGCTCGGGAAAATAAAAGGGAAGTTTTGATGAAAAGGAGGAGTAACACCTGATACGCCTGATATCGCTATTGCTTTCTTACCAGAGGAGGAGGTGGCCGTAGAAAAGGTGGAGGGAGAACGGGAGGAGGAGGAGTAGTCAACCAATGGAAGAAAAAGTGTCGAGGTTTTGGGTGGTGGAGGTGAAGGGAGGAGGAGGAGGAGGAGGTGATGGGAGAGGTTTTGAGCAGTGGAGGGAGAAGTGTCGAGGTTTTTGCCTTTGGAAGGGGTTTTGGGTGGAGGAAGAGAGTTTTGATGAAAATAGAAGAGGAAGAAAAGAAGTGGTTAAAATTATTAACATTTTAATCTTAGTAATGTTCTAATTTTATAGTTAATTTGTGGTAAAAATAAATTTTCATTAAGATAAAAATTTTAACCACAGTTATTTCATGTTTAGTCACAGGATGTGACTGTGGTTAAGTAATGTTTTGTTTTATTGATTCGAATTAATGTATTTGTAGCTATTTTGTAGCTTAACATAGCAATTAGCCACGGATTTATTGTTCGTGGCCAAAAATGGTGGCTAAAGCCTAATTTTCTTGTAGTGCTCATACATGTACTTATCACATTCGGCCGTTGAAATGATCAAATTACTCCTATGCCATCTATTCATGCACATGCATATTAGTTTTTGCACTCAATCATGCATAACCTTAGTCTAAGTCATTCCTTAGCAACTCTTGCACATTTAGGCACTTACTCATGCATTTACATAGTTTTTATCATATTTGCGCATCAGTCCATCCTTTCTAAGTAAGCCTGCATCTCATGCGTTTCTTTCGTGGATTTTTCTTCACTTTGTTTTCGAAGTCCCTCACCCGACATTTGATTTGATTTTCTTTACTCCTATATTTTGGATTTTTTTGATTTGATTTTGATTTCATTGCCTAAAGGCATACACTAACTGACCGAAGGGCCCACATTGGCCCACTTATGGATTATTTCTCCTTTTTGATTTTCATTACTTGTTCCATGATTTCCATGACTTGGGTTGACCCCACTTTTTATCTTTTTGATATCAGTATGGTTTACTGAACCATTCTTTACAAAAACACCATCATTTTAAGTGATTTTCTTCACACGTCACCATTTGCCTGTTTTATGTGGATTTCTTTGCAATATTTCCGTTTGGGTTTCTGTGATGTTTTCCGTGATTCAAATGATTTGGGTCTATTTCATTTTTGGTGCTCTTCATGTTGGTGTGGTTTTTCAGAGTGTTCTTTCCAAAAAGGTCGTCATTTTATGCGAATTTCTTTACATGTCAAAGTTTGCCTATTTTGCACGGACTTCTTTGCAATTTTTTTGTCTTATTTTCCGTGTTGTTTTCTATGATTTTGATGACCTGAGTTGGTTGCATTAATTACTTTCTTGATGCTTGTATGATTTTTCGAACCATTCTCGTCTTGTCATTTCATGTGATTTTCTTTGTCGTATCATCTTTGGTGATTTCATCATTTCATGTGGATTTCTTCGTAGTTTTCACATGCCATCTTGCACATCTATCTAGTCTTGATGTGGCATTCATATTAGAATGATTAGAGTACAATCTAGGTTTAGCAAACATCCGTTCAGCCTCTAGCAAGCAAATTAGACTACAAAGGCCGAGTTTCTCAGGCGTACAGGGGTGTCTAACACCTTCCCGTTGTGTAATAAGAATCCTTACCCATCCTCTGGTTAGTAGACATCTGACTTTCACATTTGCATCTCATGCATTCATCCTTTGTGGTTTGTTTGTGGTTTTCCTCATCTTTCCCTTAAAAGACTTGGTGGTGACTCCTTTTCTTTTTTGTTTTATCCTATCTTGCGCCTTCGCCATCTTGACATGGCTATGGCCTCCTCCCTTTAGCACGACTCTACGTCGGATCCCTAGGTTGGCTGGTCACACTTACCGACCAAGAAGGAAATGTGGCAAGTGTCGGACTTACCGATCGGAAGGGAAAATGACAAGTTTAGGACTTGTCGACTAGAAGGGAGTATGGCAAGTTTAGGACTTATCGATCGAGGGAGGATATGACAAGTTTCGGACTTATCGACCAAGAAGAACTGTGGCAAGTTTTGGACTTACCGACCGGAAGGGAAAATGGCAAGTTTAGGACTTAGCGACCAGAAGGGAGTGTGGCAAGTTTAAGACTTACCAACCAAGAAGGAAATGTGGCAAGTTTTGGACTTATCGACCGAGGGAGGATATGGCAAGTTTCGGACTTACCGACTGAGGGAGGATATGGCAAGTTTCGGACTTACCGATCGAGGGAGGATATGGCAAGTTTCAGACTTACCGACTGTGGGAGAATATGGCAAGTTTCGAACTTACTGACTGAGGGAAGATATGGCAAGTTTCGGACTTACCGATCGAAAGAGGATGTGACAAGTTTCGGAGTTACCGACTGAGAAAGAATATGGCAAGTTTTGGACTTACCGACTGAGGGAGGATATGGAAAGTTCAGACTTAACGACCGAGAAAGGATATGGCAAGTTTCGGACTTACCGACTGAGAGAGGATGTGGCAAGTTTCAGACTTACCAAACGAGAAAAGAAATGGCAAGTTTCAGACCTACTGACTAAGAGAAAATATGGCAAGTTTCAGAGTTACTGACCGAGAGAGGATGTGGCAAGTTTCGGACTTACCAACCGAGAAAGGATATGACAAGTTTCAGACTTAACAACCGAGAAAGGATATGGCAAGTTTCGGACTTACCGACCGAGGGAGGATATGGCAAGTTTCGGACTTACCGACCGAGAGATGGCAAGTTTCGGACTAATCGACCGGGAAATGGCAAGTTGACAGATGCCAATCGGATAGTTTGGGATATCAGTTCGAAGGTGAGTTGACGGACTCATTACCGGATAATTAGGGTTATCAGCCCACTAATAAAGGCATGACATGATATTAGACCTGTCAACCGAAGGGGAAAAACTTACCATGCGGGACAAGCTCTAGTCCTTGCACGAAGCCTAGAAGAAGATGAAAGCATGACTTGTTCGATTAGAACAAGTCCAACAGAGCAGACGTTGTCGGGATTCATCCTTTTGGAGCAAATCCGGGACAGGGACACCTAAGCCTCGTCCGAGGTTTAGATGGAAACAAGACTTGCTCGAGTAGGGCATGTTCAACAGAGTAGGCTGGATTTCACCCTACCTAGTATAAAAGATTGTGAAGACTTCATTCGTCTAGAGCTAGGTAATAAAACGATTTTCTCGACTATTATCTAGGTGGTCCCTAGCTCCAAGTCGACAGGTAGAAGAAAGCAGCAACCTGAACTAGTTAAGCACATGTTGTCGCAATGGCGATTTCTACTCCGCATCAACCATAAGTAATCAAACAAGCTGGGCAGAAGTGTTCTAATGAATTTTATTACAATAGTCAATGAAGTGATTACATGCATTTCAACTTGTAATAAACCAGTAGCATAACGCGAATGTCAATAGTTTGTGTCATCTCTGGATCTCTTCGAGCCTGAAGCTTTGGTAAAGAGTGCATGGCTCAGAGCAGCGCTGCAGAATGGCCAGGTTTCTTCGACTTCGGCTTCATAATCTGCTGTGCAACCTTTCTCCTCTATGACTGTAAGATCTTTTGAGCGTATGGAGCCACTAAGCAGGCGAGACAACTCCTTAGTCATAGCATAAGAACTCAGGGGGTACTCTTGGAATCGGGTTGGCATTTGCCACTGAACAAGATAATCTTGCTGATAGCCGAACTGCCGCATCACATGGACTGGGTGATACTCAACTCCACCAATCACCCCGGCTAGGATGATGTAGACACCCCGATTTTGAGATAACCCGAAGATGAGTATCATTATGTTGCTTTGGATGTGATCAACCCTTAAACCAGACCCCAAACCTATTAGCAAGCCAGAGCCCCAATCAGAGAATTCTGTGAGCTGAGTTGGCGCACCAACCAGGCGCACCTCATAGGCACACCTTGTAGGCGCACCATCCAGGCGCACATCATTGGCTCACCAAGCAGGCGCCCAGCCTTTTCCAGGCTGCGGCTGCAGACCATCCATCTTCCGGGCTGTTACCCTTGCAAACGAATGTGCCAAGGAATAT